>CM064533.1:1746616-2029562 GCA_032716605.1 Paralithodes platypus | reverse complement strand
AGGAGAGAGAGAAGAGAGAGAAGAGAGAGAGAGAGAGAGAGAACGAGAGGAGAGAGAGAGAGCGAGAGAGATAGAGAGAGAGAGAGAGGAAGAGAAAGAGCAAGGGAAGAGAGAGAGGAGGAAGAGAGAGAGGAGGAAGAGAGAGAGGAGGAAGAGAGAGAGGAGGAAGAGAGAGAGGAGGAAGAGAGAGAGAGCACGAGAGAGAGAGAGAGAGAAAGAGAGAGAGAGAGGAAGGCGAAGATAGAGAGAAAGAGAGAGAGGGGAAGAGAGAGAGGAGAGAGAGAGAGGAGAGAGAGGAGAGAGAGAGAGCGACAGAGAGAAGCAGGAAGAGAGAGAAGCCAGAGGAAGAGAGCAGAGATAGATGGAGGAAGAGAGAGAGAGAGAAGAGAGAGAGAGAGAAGGGAAGAGGGAAGAGAGAGAGAGAACAAAGAGCGAGAGAGAGAGAGAGTGCAGAGAGAGAGAGAAGAGAGAGAGTAGAGAAGAGATGGAGTGGAAGAGGAGAGAGGAGAGAGAGAGTGCTAGAGAGAGAGAAGGAGAAGAGAGAGAGTGGAAGAGAGAGAGGAAGAGAGAAGAAAGAGAGAGTGGAAAGAGAATAAGAGTGGAAAGAGAGGTGGAAGAGAGTGAAAGAGAGAGAGGAGAGACGGAAGGAGAGAGTGGAAGAGAGAGAGAGTGGAAGAGAGAGAGAGTGGAAGAGAGAGAGAGTGGAAGAGAGAGAGAGTGTCATCATCAGCATCAGTGATGCTGTAGAATACTTAGAAAGTGCCAATATGGACACTTCACAGAATGTTCTTACACCTCCTTCCTCAGCTGAGTCGGAAGAGGATGAAGAACTACTTAAACTTGAGCCCAGAGAACTTGTGAACATCATAAGAAACTTAAAAACAGAACTTACAAGAAAGAAGAGCATTCTCAACTACTTCGGTATTACATCACAAAGTATTGCAGAGAAGAGAGATGCTGTAGTAACAATATTAGACTTTATTGACAACCTAACAGCCACAAAATCTAGCCTTGAAGAACTTGACGTTAGGTCAATTGCTGCTAGTGCTAGACCAGAAAGAATTGACGAGGAGTGGCAAAGGCACATCAACAACCACAGCGAGTCAGAAACCTGGTGGACATCTAAAAATCCACGAAAACTGCAGAGCTTAACCATCCACCACCAAAGTAGCCAATCAGCTCCGCTTCAAGGTACAACTACCATCGAACCGACTCGCTTGCCACAGCCACATCCACCACCACCTCATCAAGAAAATCAAATACCTTGTGAGAATACATCCTCAATCTTACAGAATAAAAATCGTCTTGACACAAACAGAAGCAGGAAATATTCCACATCAGCTCCTCAAAGAAAATCAACCAATCAAAATACCAAACAGCACCTGAACAACGGACGAACAAACCAATATAATCAAAGAGGTAGCACACAAGCAACCATGCAGTTCTTTGCTGTACAGCCTGAGCAGCACCGCCAGCCTGACAGAGAGTACTGTAGATTGTTTGGGAGAAGCGGACACACAGAAGAAAACTGCTACAAGAAACAGAAGTGTGAATTTTGTCACCGTCCAGGTCACTCGGTTCAGGAGTGCAGGACACGTCTAAGTGAAGAGAGGCAGGAAAGATTTTTCCAAAAACTTGCAGCTGACCAAGCACACAACTCTTTGCTTGCTCAGTCAATAAACAGGTTCTCTGTTCCAGCGCACTCGCATCATAATTTTGGATCCTTGGCACCTGGAGGTTGGCCTACAGCCCAAGTCCAACCATCCTACTTACTGCACTATAACAATAATCATCAGCATCATCAGCAGCAACCCCATCAGCAGGCTCCACTTCATCCTAATAATCCTCAGCAATTCATTCAAAGCTCTTGGAATAATGCAGCTCAATAAAAACAAGATAGCAAATCTAACAATACTCTCATCCAATGTCAGAGGATTTCAAACGAACATTGGAGATCTGACCCACAGTCACGTAATGCCACACAACCCTGACATCATAGCTACTACTGAAACATTCTTAAATGAAACAGTCCCTGACAATTATGGTCAGATGAGTGGCTACACGAGGTGGTACCGGCGAGACAGACTTCGAGGCACTTTTGGTGGAATTGCTGTCTGTTTTCGCAAGAAATCTCCATTTCCAACCTCTTCATGTAAATCTACCTGACCATTTAGAAATGATGTTCTTCAGAGTTTGGATGAACAGCACTAACTCTATTCTTTTCTGTGTCTGTTATCGGCCACAATGGCAAGGGAATCAGCCCATCGTTTACCTCCATAACAACATCGACAGTTTATTGCATGAGCACTCATGTCAGCATCTCATCATAGTCGGCGACATGAATCAACACCTGGTGGCGAGCTCTTTTGATGAACTGTTGACTGTGTACGGGCTGACAAATCACGTCAATTTTCCAACACACATCTCTGGATCATCCCTTGACCCTGTCATCAGTGACCTTTCAGATAATGTGGTCACCTGCCGACCTTTGGCAACAGCTGGATCTTCGGACCACTATGTTATTCTCAGCACCATTAATATTGCAGCTGATCGTGATGAGGCTGTGGCACGTACCAACTGGTTATGGCACAGGGCAAATTGGGATGGTCTTCAAAATGTACTCAATAACATCTCATGGCCAGATTATCTTATCGGAGATGTTCATCATCAAGTTGAAGCTTTTACCAACATTTTGTGTTCCTTACAGAATAAATTCATCCCTAGCCAGACCTATAAAGCAAAGTCGGGAGACCAGCCATGGTTTGGATTCAACTGCAGAGTTGCAGCTGATAAGAAAAGTAACAATGCAAAAGATGCCCAACTCAAAGGACCAAGCATTTGCATAAACTTGCCTGCAAAAATATGGAACAGGTGCAGATACAAGCCATCAGAAAGTGGAAAGAGGATCTGAAATCAAAGCTTACAGGCAAGAATGTCGGGAGCAAAATATGGTGGCCTAGCATTAAACAACAACAAGGTTTTGCTCCTGATGATTGCATCCCACCTTTAAGCAAATGTGATGGATCCATGGCTATCTGCAGTAAGGACAAGGCTGAGATTCTGGCATCTTACTTCTCAAGTAAAATGAATGTACCAGACCCAGACCGCTCACCTCCGGCTGTACCAGCACAGACCAATGCTCAGTTACGAGATTTCACAATTACCATAGATGATGTGAAACGGCAACTAGAGGAAGCTGACCCCAAGAAGGCCACTGGACCAGATAACATCAGTTCAAATATCTTGAAGCATTGCGCACATCAGCTATGCCAGCCACTCACCATCATTTTTCAGAATTGCCTCAACTCGCAACAGTGGCCCAAAATATGGAAAGAAGCAAGAGTTGTGGCGACTCACAAGAAAAGCAGCAGAACAGACCCAAAAAATTACAGACCAATCTCCCTTCTTTCTGTTCTTGGGAAAATTCTAGAGACAATCTTGGCAACAAAAATTGTAACTTTTCTGGATAAACATCACCTACTCAACTCTAAGCAGTTTGGCTTCAGGAAAGGTAGATCTGCGGCAGACTTGCTACTCCACTTATCTACCACGTGGAACCAGGCCCTTGACATGGGAAAAGACACCTACGTAATTGCACTTGACATCGCGGGTGCCTTTGACAGGGTGTGGCATGCGGGCATCACCACCAAACTGAGGAGTCTAGGGTTGTGTGATGCTCTACTTCACCTAATTAATGATTACCTGCAAGACAGAACACTTCACACAGTTGTCAATGGACATAACTCTGCTAACTATGCCATCAAAGCCAGTGTCCCACAGGGCAGCGTTCTAGGACCTTTGTTGTGGAATGTTTATTTCAATGACATTCTGCAGCTCATCCCCGAGGCATTTGCTTATGCTGACGACTGTACTCTAACATTCACTTGTAACAAAGATGAGAGGCAAGCCACCGTCACTCATATCAACAATGCCTTACATAGTATCACCTCTTGGGCAAAACGCTGGCAAGTGAACCTTGCTCCGGAGAAAACTCAAGTAATGCTAATCTCTCGGAGACAAGATATTCCAACATATACACCACCAGATATTCAGCTTGATGGGAGGAAGGTTCAGATGCAGAGTCAAGTGACAATTCTAGGAGTAAAATTTAATGATAATCTGTCTTTCACCAGCCATGTAAAGGACATCACAAAGAATGCTGCATGGAAACTTGGTTGCATTCGACGTGTATCACATCTCCTGGACTCTAAAGGTGTTGCTACTCTGTATAAGTCTCAAGTTCGTCCATTGATGGAATACTCTCCACTTGCATGGTCATCATGTCCCCCCTCATACTTGAAACTTTTGGACCAAATACAGAAAAGAGCTGAACACTTGATCCAACTCAAAGAACAAGAACATCATGCCCCCAGGTTTCAGCCTCTACAACAGCGTCGGGATGTGGCAGGTTTGTGTGTAACATACAAAACCCAAAAAATGCACACTCCACACCTGGCAGCCTTACTTCTACAACCTGCCCAACCAACATCATATGCAACAAGAACCGCATCCACAAGGTATCATCAGGTCAGCGTTCCATTTGCTAGGACAGAACACTACCTTCGTTCCTACTTACCAAAGTACGCAAGACTGTGGAATCACCTGGTTCAGCACACTGACCTGCATCACTTAACCTCACTACAACAGTTCAAGTCGGAGGTTAATAACTGGCTCAGGAATATCACAGTTCCGTACTAAATCTTGGTAATATAATTATTAATTATCATACTTCATAAAGAGGGATCTTTGATCAAATATATACTGGTATCTATTATATATAAATATATCAATGCTATATATTTTTTGCATTTTAAATGTGTTTCGCTATAGATAATTCCACGTTTCATCACTGGAATTTTAGCTGTAAGAACACCATATAATGTCGTGAAGTTTAGAGAGAAAAAAAAAAAAAAAAGTGGAAGAGAGAGAGAGAGTGGAAGAGAGAGAGATAGTGGAAGAGAGAGAGTGGAAGAGAGAGTGAGAGTGGAAGAGAGAGTGAGAGTGGAAGAGAGAGAGTGAGAGTGAGAGTGGAAGAGAGAGAGTAAGAGAGAGAGTGAGAGTGAGAGAGAGAGAGAGTGGAAGAGAGAGAGAGAGAGAGAGTGGGAAGAGAGAAGAGAGAGTGGGAAGAGAGAAGAGAGAGTGGGAAGAGAAGAGAGAGTGGGAAGAGAGAGAGAGAGTGGAAGAGAGAGAGAGTGGAAGAGAGAGAGAGTGGAAGAGAGAGAGAGTGGAAGAGAGAGAGAGAGTGGAAGAGAGAGAGAGTGGAAGAGAGAGAGAGTGGAAGAGAGAGAGAGTGGAAAAGAGAGAGAGAGTGGAAGAGAGAGAGAGAGTGGAAGAGAGAGAGAGAGTGGAAGAGAGAGAGAGAGTGGAAGAGAGAGAGAGAGTGGAAGAGAGAGAGAGAGTGCCTAGAGATGTTGTGCAGTGGGCTATGAGGAAACTTGGTGTGGAAGAGTGGCTGGTGCGTGTGATAGTGAAGATTCGCGAAGTGCGGTGAGGGTGAAGGGTGTACAGAGTGATGAGTTCGCAGTCCGTGTTGGGAGTCCATCAGGGTTCAGTGTTAAGCCCCCTCCTCTTTATTATGGTCCTGGAGGCACTGTCTAGAGTTTTTAGAGGCGGACTCCCGTTGGAACTGTTTTATGCAGACGATTTAGTCCTAATAGCTGACAATATGCAAAATGCTGAGGCCAAATTCAGAAGATGGAGAGAGGGCATGGCGAGCAAGGGTTTAAGAGTCTATCTGTCTATCTATCTATCTATCTATCTATCTATCTATCTATCTATCTATTGCCTGACGCTGAGATCACCGAAGGGGTGGCCACGAACAAACCGCCCCAGCACCTCTGTCCCCAGTCAGTCGACGCCCTTCCTCCCAACCAGCACCACCTTCATCCATATACTTCCTCACTCCATCCTTCCACCTCTCTTTTGGTCTAACTCTCCCTCTCTGTCCTGTTACTCCTTCCACCTCGCTCTCGTACACCTTCTTAGTCATTCTCTCGCTTCCCATACGTTCCATATGGCCGAACCATCTCAAGGTGTTCCTTTTCACACTTTCCAGCACATCTACCTCTACACCACACCTCCTCCTTACTTCCTCATTTGTCTGTCTATCCCTCCATGTAACTCCGCACGCACTTCTCAAGTAACTCATTTCCACCCCTCTCACTCTTGGTTGGAGTCTCTTCTCAAACGTCCATGCTTCGCTTCCGTAAGTCAGTGTCGGGATTACCACACTGTCATGCAAGGACTTCTTCACTTCCATACTGACCACCCTATTTCTTGTTACTGCTTTCAGCATTCCTACAACCCTCTTCCCCTGTTGCACCCTCTCCCGCACTTTTTCATCCATAGTCCCATCTTTACTAAACACACTGCCCAGATACTTAAAAGAGCTGACAATCTATATAGCCTGACCATTCAACTTCACCTCACACTCTGTGACTTCACCCCTTTCGAAGACCATAACCTTGCTCTTCCCCGCATTTACCTTCAAATTCCGTTTTTCGCACACTGTTCCAAACTCATTTACCAGACCCTGCGACTCCCATTCATTATCGCTCATCAGAACTGTATCATCCGCAAACAGCAGTATAGGCAGCTTCCACTCATTTCCCTCCATTTTCAGCGATACACCAACATCCACTGCTCTTGATAGTATTTCTTTCATGACTCCATCCATATATACAGTAAACAGGGACATCACACACCCCTGTTTCAACCCAGGGACATCACGCACCCCTGTTTCAACCCAACATTCAGGTCAAAGAACTCGCTATGCTCATTCTCCACACGTACTGCCGCCTTTGCACCCTCATACATACTCTTCACTGCTTTCAGCAACTTGCCATCTACTCCGTATATTCTAAGTAATTTCCACATACCTTTTCTATCCACTCTGTCATAAGCCTTCTCCAAGTCCATAAAGGCAACATACACCTTTTGTTGCTTCTCCAGATATTTCTCCACAACACAATTCAGGGTAAAAATCTGATCTACACATCCTCTTCCCTTCCTAAAACCTCCCTGCTCGTCGCCTATCCATTTCTCCGTTCTCACTCTCACTCTCTCAATCACTACCCTACTGTACACCTTCCCTACTACGCTTAGAAGACATATTCCTCGGTGGTTACCACACACTCCTCTTTCCCCTTTGCCTTTATATAGGAGGACTATTATGCCAGTCTTCCAGTCATCAGGTGTACTCCCCTTCTCCCATGCTAGTTTGCACATTTTCCAAACCCATTCGATCACTATCTCACCACCATACCTCAACATTTCCCCACACACTCCATCTGTTCCTGGTGCTTTCCCCTTTACCTTTAGATACCTTTAGATGTGTTCGCCGCTCTTCTAGCGGCACCAAGGAGCGCGACGCCCCTCGTTATGGGTGGTGATTTGGTGCAGTAGACTGTTTGAAGCAACAGCTCGCTCCCTTGCGAGGATGGGCTCATCTGGCACTTTTTGCAGTTCGACATCTAGGGCTCTCTTGAAGTTGTCTAACGAGATGTCCCTCATGTCTCTTACTCGCCGTGGGAGTTTGTTGAAGAGACGTGGGCCTCTGTGTGATAACCAGCCCTCTCGCAGAGAGCCCATAGCACCCCTGTTATTCATCCGGGGGATTTCGCATTCCCAGCCTCTCCTATCACTGAATTTCATGACTATCAGAGTATGTAGGTTTGGTACTAAACCCTCTGCGATTTTCCACGTGTAAATTATTAGGTAACGTTCTCTTCTACGTTCCAGTGAGTACAGATTCAGTGCTCTTAAACGCCCCCCAACTGCACTTGTAACACATGAGTCATACAACTTTCCCTTCAAGGGGAGAGGCATTCTTTTCATGGTCAGAATTGGCAGCAGTTCTCTGAACTTCCCCCAGCCACATCTAATTCTAGCGACAGTGGCAGCCTCGGCCCCACCACCGGCAGAGATGGTATCTCCTAGGTAACAAAACTTGTTCACCAGCTGCAATGACTCATTTCCAAAATTCACAGCCACAGGATCATCATTTAAGGGGACCACCCTGTTTATTACCCAACTTCCAGGTCTTCCTTGCAATTTCAATGCAATTTGGCACAGGTGTATGTGACTATAAAACTAGGTCTTTCAATTTAGGTAAAAAAACAAAAAAGTATAAAATATAGGACTACTAAAACGCATATAACTCCCACAGAAATCCCTATAGCACCTGTTTTATGTGATCAAACAACTCACATAAGGTGTGCCTGTAGTTTCTGTAAATAACTTTTTATGTATTTTGTGTATTTTTGGATTTAGGTGATTATGAATTAAGGTGAAACTATTTTATAGCATTTTACGACTTTGACAATATGCTGCGAACAAAGTTGGCAAAAGTAAATCGAATTTACATACAGTATATTGTAGAGTTTCCTATGCACTTTACAATGGTATATAAAATATTCCTGGAGGTCCAATAATAACAGACTTATTAGATATCAAAGTTGCCAAATTACTTTTTGAGAAAAACCTGGGAAAGTCTAAGGTATATAATTAGGTGATTTTTTTTCTTTTTTTTTTTCTTTTTACAATATTTTACGCAGAGAACACGGCAGAGTAGAAGCTAAAGCTTTTGAGATGTTGTAGAGTATTTTACGCTCTTTCCATTTATATATGTACGATCCTCGTATGACCAGTAGTTACTGAACCTGTCGATTTCAAAATTCGCTATATAACTTTTTTAGAAATACAGGAAAAGTTTGGAAAACAAAACAAAAACAATGTCCAATGGGTTATCACTAATAATGTTTCTTGTGCTTTGGTTTGCGAGACGACTTTTGATGTGAATTTTCAGTATTGGAAAAGGGATCATGAGGATGGAGTGGAATGAGTTGGGAGCGAGACAGGCGGGGGTCCGATCAGAGCATTGTTCTGGTGTGCAACAGTAGTAGCTAGGTCCTGTCTAGTAGAAGTAGTAATGGATAGTGTAGATGCAGGCGGTAACGCGTCAAGTACGGATACCTGTGGAGGAGTGGTCGTACGGGCGACGTCCCGGGACGCCAGAGGGGCCGTAGGTGAGGGCATCTTGGAATGACCGTTCACGCGGGGAGGGTGAGGGGGCGCATAAGGCAGTAGCGTCTGGATAGAAGAGCTAGTACCAGCAGATGGAGGTACAGTACTAAGGAGGGAGGCGACTCAGGGGTGCCATTGTCACAGGACGGACCACCAGTACGTAAAGCAGAGGGTAAGGCGGCGCTACCGTCGGTCCCTGCAATTATGTCTAGGGTCGAGGATGGGGCTAATGGTGCATTAATAGGTTGAGGAACAGGTTTCAAAGATGGAGGTACAGGGACAGGAATTGTTGCTGCAGGCGACAACAGTCCATTGTTGATGCAGGGAGCGTCCAATAGGGAAACCGTGGTCATGGATGATGTCGAATAATCATCGACGAGATGATTAGGATAGGAACAAGGGGAAAGGTTAGATGTACAGGGCACAATGGGTGCTGAGTCCATCTCCATGGCAGTGTCGATGGGAGTCTTGAACACCACCGATGTCGATATCACATTGTTGCAATTTTGTGGTGCCTGGAGGAGGATCATCCACTAGGCGAGGGAGTTGGTCGATCAGCATTGTCCGGGGAATCACCGAGGTTCGTGTCACCAGAGTCCACATGGAGAGGCGGTACCTCTGGGGGGTGCAAAGATGTCTCAGCACCCCCCTCAGGCACATCAGGCATGCGCAACCCAATCAGCCCCTAAGAGCATGAACCTTAACATAGAAAAGAATTGAAGTTGAAAATGAGGCCTAGGCTAGCCTATGCAAAATTACGGGCAGGTAGGCTAGCCTAACTGAGGTTTAGGCACCTAAAGACAGACACGGAAATAAAATAGTAGTCTATAAGCCTATAAAACAAGCCTCAACATCAGGAAATCGTTAGAAATACTGTAGTTTAAATAGTGAGAAAGGCCTGTATGGAATAATTATAATAGATTAATTTCACGAACGGCATGTCAATGTTTACGTTTACACACGCCAGGTATCGAAAATGGCGGACGATAATTACAGATTGGGTGACATGCCAATCGAAATATGAAGTCAAAAGGGACAAAAGGAGGAACAAGAGTGCATAAAGAAACGAAAGAATGGTACAGTAACACCTCCATTTACCGGCACTCTGGGGGATTTGAAACCTCAGGTGAATTGAAATGTCCGGTTGAATGAACATTACTCCTATAAATGCCCATAAACCCCAAGAAAATACCCCCTAATAGCTATCTGTATTATCAGCCTTAATATAATAAACAAACACATATTACTATACCATTTTAATAGTAATGTTCACAACTTGCCAATTTATAAGTACAGTAGAAGTTGGAAAAGGCGTCCAGCTGTTGTTGTTGTCGGCGGCGTAATGCGTATCGTCGTATACGCATTACGCCAGGCCTTATCGGGAGGGAGAGTTTCGCGGCGCATTCAAAGTTTTGACAGTAGCAAAACGAAACACTAATATCAAACTGTTTTTGTTCTTTTTAGTTTCTTAGGTTTCTCACTTAATATCTAAAACTTATTTATGAGGTGGATGCTTTGGGAGAGGCAGCAAGGGGTGGATGCTTGCCACTCATCCACAGTTGTTGTTGTTGTTGTTGTTGTTCCCCAAGCTGCCTGGCCGAACAGCCCCAAGGCCCCGAGCAAGGCCAAGGCCATGGCCGAGCGCCCCCACAGAACCCTCGCCTGCGGACCACAATAAAGCCTGGGTGACCGAAGCCACTCCATGGCGGGGAGCTGAGGAGGGTGCGGAAACGCCCGGGAAACCAAAGCCCCACCCAGGGCCCTGTGCCCCTCAGCAATTATGAAGAGAAAGTTGAGTGGCAAAGGAAAAATGTGACGCTTTGGCTTCCAATCTTGGTAGATTGGGAGGTCAATCCACAGAAAAGACGCCGTCACTTGGGATCTAGAAAATATATAAGTAAAAGGAACAGTCAGAGTAAGCTATGGGTATGGCAGAGATCGCTCAGTTCTCACTCTGATAGACCAGCCCATCACCACTCCACAGTTGTAGAGGTGGATGCTGTTTCATCATCCACCTCTCTCCATTCGTTTGGATATTTGTGTTTTTTGTTCCAAGCTCAGAACCACTCTTTTGCATTTCTTCTTGTCACTATTGGCTTTCACTTTGTCCGACTTTGCCTTAATCTTCGGTATGATAGCGAAGAATCGAGTATAATATGTCCAATATGAGAATGTTTGTATATCAGGATCGATCGGGCGAGACTGAGAGGCCTATTCCCGCGCTTTTGTTGTTGTTGTTGCTTGTTCTACTGACGTCGCCGTTACCCGCATAGCACCGCGGACTATTTTATATACTGTATACAGTATATATATTTCTTGTTGGTGCTTTCCAAATAGTTTTTTCCTAATATTATATGTATTTATTATTTGTTATAATGAAATGATGCTGGTAAACAATTTTTTTTTTTTTTTTAAATTTAACCCTTGGAATCCGGGAAGCCTCATATGAGGCAAAACGTATTATGGTTAGGAGTCCGGGAGGCCTCATATCAGGCAAAATCAAAGCGTTCAAATTGCGCGGGCGGATTTTTGTTTGTGCGTGGGCGACCGCAGCGCCACCAAGCACAAACTACCAGGCAGCATCAGTTCTTATCTCGCACCCAAGATGGCTGGAGTTAACCCAAACAAAATTGCTGTGTCAGATTCGACGCCCGCCGCCGCGACCCGTAAGCCTAAGAAAGGCAAAGCTAAAACGACCAAGAAAACGTTGCTAAGTCCCGGTGGTGTTGCACGTGTGCTAAAAGAGTTAAGTGATCATGACCTTAGTGAGATTGAGAGTGATTTTGACGAAGAGCATGTGGTTAGTGAAGATGTTGATGAAGTGGAAGATGGCGAAGAATTCCAGGGCTTTCATAGCACTGATGATGATGGTGATGATGATAATGATGACAATGTTGGATGCGGTGAACATCATCAAGGTGATGAAAGTGTTAGTGAAATGGGAAGTGTCCTACCCGCATCACGTGAACGTGACCCGGCGCGCACGCTTGCGACCCCGGCGTCGGCTGTGGGGACTCCTTCCCTGGCAAAAATAGCCAGTTATTTCTATAGGAGAGCTGTGCTGCATAGTGCAAGGAAGCAGGCATGGGAGGCGGCCGTAAGGGAAAGAGGTGAAGATGCTGATAGTGAGGATGAGAGTGAAGAGTTGAGCGTGGGTAGGCCTATTCCTTTGTCTCCCGGGCCCTCATCACCCGCGGCTGGTGCGTCATTGACCCTGCATGACCCACAGCCCTCAACAAGTGGTGCAAGTGGTGCAGAATTGTCCCCGCAAGACCCACAGCCATCAACAAGTGGTGCAAGTGGTGCGGAATTGTCCCCGCATGACCCACAGCCATCAACAAGTGGTGCGGTATTGTACCCGCATGACCCACAGCCATCAACAAGTGGTGCAATTGGTGCGGTATTGTACCCGCATGACCCACAGCCATCAACAAGTGGTGCAAGTGGTGCGGTATTGTACCCGCATGACCCCACAGCCATCAACAAGTGGTGCGGTCTTGTCCCAGCATGACCCACAGCCATCAACAAGTGGTGCAAGTGGTCCATGCACCTCCAGAAGGGTCTTGTTCATGGCCACAGGGGGGGCACAAAGCAGCACCTCAGGCCCTAAGCTGCACCTAAAACGCTCTCGTCGTCGCCTAAAGACTTCAGAGCCAACTAGCTCACCTTCACCGCCCACTAGCCGCCCACGCCAGCAGTCGCCACCTGATGTATCACCACCAACTGACGACCAGGATCCTACCTATGACCCTGAAGACACCCACGAATATGGCCGCCCTTCAAGATATATGGACGACCATGGTGCAGATTCTGGGGATGATAATTATGACCTGCCAGATGACCCTGTTGTGGACGAAGCTGAGTGGGTGGACGACCCAGCACCCCGCCGTGGCCGTGCCCTTGGACTTGGACGTGGACGTGGCCGTGGCCGTGCCAGGGGCCCTGCTGGTCAGCGTGGGCGTGGCCATGGCCAGGCCGCCCCTGCTGCCCATCCCCGTCCCCGTCCCCGTGCCAGGCATGCTGATGTCTGGACGTGGGAGGATGGGGCCACCTTTCAGCCACAAGATGCCACATTCGATGACGCCCAAAATGCCGCAGGGATTGATCCATCTTTCCCAGCGGGACCCAACTCAGCACCTGCCGAGCTGTTCAAGGCCTTTTTCGACAATGATGTCATGTCATATGTTGTCGATGAGACCAATAAGCAGAAGGCCCTCAGTGACCACCTCAGCGGCAAGACCCATAGTTCCCACATGAAGGCCTGGAAGCCTGTCACCATTGCCCAAATGTATGTGTTCATAGCACTGACCATGCTCATGGCACATGTGAAGAAGCATCGGCTGGCAGACTACTGGATCACAGGCGACATAATTGCCACACCTGCTTTTGGAAAACTTATGTCCCGGGACCGCTACTTCGCCATACTTGGTAACCTGCACTTCGTTACCAACACCAATGTACACAAAACAGACCGCCTGTGGAAGATAAGGGGATTCTACGACATGATGAAGGCCAAGTTTTCCACATTCTTGAAGCCTTTTCAAAAGGTTGTGATCGACGAGTCTCTTGTGCTGTTCCGGGGGAACCTTCACTTCCGGCAGTACATACCATCCAAGAGACATCGATTCAGCATCAAGCTCTTCGTCCTCTGTGACTGTAAGACGGGTTATGTGCTGGACTTCATTGTCTACAGTGGGAAGGAGGATGAGGTTCTTGCAGATCAAGAAATAGGGTTCGGTGGAGCAGTGGTGAAGGCGATGATGGATCGCTACTTCAACAAGAACCACATACTCTCCACGGACAACTATTATACGTCCCCCATCCTCACCAAGTACTGTACCTGAACAGGCAGCAAACCCAGACTGTGGGCACAGTACGGGGGACGAGGAAGAACATGCCAGAATTACCCCAAAAGACCAAGAAGAAGGACATCTTCCTCAAGCAACATGGTCCGATGCTGGCAATCCATTGGCACGACCAAAGGAAGGTCAACATGATCAGCACCATCCACAAGGGCAACCTGGTTGACTCTGGCAAAGTCAACCACAGGACCAGGGAGCCCATCATGAAGCCAGACGCAGTTACGGACTACAACATAAACATGCGTCTGGTTGACAAGTCAGACATGCAGGTCGGCTTCATCGACTGCCTGCGGACCTCCTGCAGGTGGTATAAGAAGTTCTTCCTGCACATGATGGATGTGTCTGTGCTCAACTCATACAACCTGTACAAGCTGATGAACCCCACAATGCCCAGGAAGTACACCAACCTTCGGAGATTTCAGAAACAGCTCATTCTGGATCTCATTGAGGAATATGCCCTGCCTGAGGATTCCCCACGAGCTCAACATATGCCAGGAGCTGGCACCATGGACCGCACATACGCTTTCGAACACCACAAGAAGCACAGGATCGTCGGCCTTCCAGTAGCTGCTGGTCGCAAGACCCAGAAACGGTGCCATGTCTGCAGCAACACCACCCGAAGACCCCAGACAAACACCAAAACCTCGTATCAGTGCCAGGAATGTCAGGTAGCACTGTGCATCACGCCTTGCCACGATTATTTCCACATCCTGGTAAACTTCTAAGTGGCACTGACCCTGAGAACACTAGTGAAAGTGACACTAAAACAATAAAACACTATGTGCAAGTGAAAGTGACACTAAAAACAATACAACAGTATGTGTAAGTGAAAGAGACACAACAACTATATAGAGTAACTATTCAATAAGTATTTATAAGTGAAACCTGTAATAAGTGAAAGTGACACTAAAACAATATAACAATATGTGCAAGTGAAAGAGACAACAACTGTATATTAGAGTAACTATTCAATAATTATTTATAAGTGAAACCTGTAATAAGTGAAAGTGACACTAAAAACAATATAACAATATGTCTAAGTGAAAGAAACAACCAAATGTAATAATTACAAGTGTCAAATACGATACCGTACGGTACTGTACGCTTGCGTAGAATAGCCTCTAACCTAGTAAGTGAAAGTGACACAAAATGTATAACAAGTTATAATAACTCAATAATAACAGTGAGTGACAATAATTCATAACAAGAAGAGTAATAAAAGTGAGTGACACAATACTATTACAATAAAAGTGAAAGTGACACAATAATATTACAATAACAGTGAAAGCGCCGAAAATATGTTATATAAAGTTTCATATAACTCAAATAATGGTTGAACAAGTAATAAATGACACAATAATATCACATTATCTCCATACAAACATAATATCGTGTACCGGAACAAAAGCCACGGGAGCGACGAGTGACTTAGTGCGTGCTAGCCAGGGCCGCGGCGAAGCGTTCGGACACAGGCGAAAATACGCGGGAAATTACCTCCATTCCCATCATCATATCTCGGCAACCACTTGTCGTAGCGATGTCAACTCAACGCCATTCTACAGACGAAGGTTGGTTTTACACTATGCAATTTAGTTGACTGCTCTAGGTGGTCTCAATCAGTAGATATCGAATTATGAAGATAGCCATTTTTCAGGAATACCCCCGGACACGACGATAGCCTCATATGAAGGCCCCGGGATCCGGAGGGTTAAATTTAAATTTTAATCATTTCCTAAAACCTCCGGTCGTTTGAAGTTACCGGATGCTTGAATGCCGGAAAATCAAGGTGTTACTGTATAGAGAATGTGCGGAACAGAGGAAGTAAGACCAAAAGGGTGTAAAGTACAAGAAATAGAAGGAGAGAAGAGAGGGTACCAAAATGGTGGGAGGACAAGTTCGAAAGTTCAACAAACAAGATGATTAAGAGGAAAATTGGGGTAAATAATCACAAAATCACTACATAGCTGGTACTTGCACGACCCAGAACGAACAAACTGACAGGCACGATCAAATATCCAGGATGAAAGTAAAAGGAGAGATGTAGTCAGTCAGTCGTCTAGGAATGTCTGGAGCGTACGTCCGTCGTGCACCGTGTCTCAAGCGAAAAATCCTCATCGACGAATAGGATATGCAGATCGGCTTAATTGACTGTCTGCGTACCTCATGCAGGTGGTACAAACAGTTCTTCCAGCATATGATCGACATGTCGGTTCTGAATGCTTACATCTACAACCTTCAGAAAAATCAGAAACTTTCCAAACGGAGTCCCACAAGGATCCGTCCTATCGCCCACACTCTTCAATCTGTACATGCACGATATAACTACACCCAATACTCCCCAAATAAACTTAGCCTCCTATGCAGATGACATAACACTCACATGCACACACCATGACCCAAGAAGAGCAACAGATCTCCTTCAACCCTATCTCAACACACTACATGGCTGGTGCACTACAAACAGACTTAATCTAGCCCCAGCCAAATCAACCGCAACCCTGCTCACAAGCTGGCCAGGTGAACACGAATACATCCCTCAACTCACCATAAACAACACACCCCTAACACATACACACACACCCAAAATCCTAGGAGTAACATATGATACTCATATGACATTCAAACAGCACACCACAAACATTAAAAAGAAACTGACACCCAGACTTAACGCCCTCAGGTCACTTGCTCACACAAAATTTGGACACAACAAAGAAACTACCACCACAGTATATAAACAATACATAACAATACATGTGCATTATTCACATTATTCGTACAGCAAGGTAATTATTCGTCTCTGTCTATCCTCTAACGTCTTCCCTTCATGCTGGAAGTTTATTCACATTCAACCTGTCCCAAAGAAGGGTGACCGCTCTCAACCCTCCAACTATCGTCCAATTGCTCTCATCTCTTGTCTTTCTAAAGTTTTTGAAACTATTCTTGCTTCCAAATTTCTTAAGCATTTCTCTTCTCATAATCTGCTCTCAGATCGCCAGTATGGCTTCCTTAAGGGTCGCTCTACTGGTGATCTTCTTTCATATCTTACTAACTCTTGGTCATCCTCCTTTCGGGATTTCGGTGAGACTTTTTCTATTGCTCTAGACATATCGAAAGCCTTCGATAGAGTCTGGCACAAATCTTTAATTTCTAAACTACCCTCCTTCGGTTTCTATCCATCCATCTGTGCCTTTGTCTCTAATTTCCTTTCCGGCCGTTCCATAGCCGCGGTTGTGGACGGCCATCGTTCACTTCCTCACCCTATAAACTCCGGTGTTCCTCAGGGCTCTGTCCTATCTCCTATTCTTTTTCTAATTTTTATAAATGATCTCCTCAACTGTACCTCAATTCCCGTCCATTCATACGCAGACGACTCAACCTTACACTACTCCCTTAGTTTTTCAGAACGCCCCAGCCAGCAATCCCTCAACGACAAACGTAATGAAGCCATAGAACTCTTAAATTCTGATCTAAATACTATCTCCAATTGGGGCAGAGAAAACCTTGTTACCTTTAATGCTTCCAAAACCCAATTTCTCCATCTATCTATCCGTAAGGAACTCCCTGCGGACTATCCCTTATTCTTCAACAATACAAAAATCAATCCTTCATCTTCTCTCAATATTCTTGGTGTCTCTTTTTCTTCTGGTCTCAGTTGGAAGGACCATATTACCAGTCTTGCTAAGGCAGCCTCCCAGAAGCTGGGTGTGCTCAACCACCTTAGGGGGTTCTTTTCCCCTGCACAGCTTCTTGCTCTGTACAGGGGCATAGTGCGTCCTTGTATTGAGTATTGTTCACATGTGTGGAGAGGTTCCTCTCACACCGCTCTCCTAGACAAAGTTGAAAGGAAGGCCTTTCGTATCATTAACTCCCATCCACTCACCAACTCTCTGCAATCTCTCTCTCTCCGCCGCAATGTTGCATCTCTCTCGCTATTCTATCGCTACTATAATAATCAGCGTTCCTCAGAGCTTTCCCAGTGTATACCACCCCCTTACGTAGGGCACGTGGTACCCGTCTTGCAACTCAATCCCACCCCTACTCTGTGCAACTCTCCAACCCAAGAGTGAAACGTTACTCTCAAACTTTCTTCTACTCAACAGCTGAGCTCTGGAACTCACTCCCAGAATCAGTCTTTCCCTCTTCCTATGACTTAAATTGCTTCAAACTCTGTGTGTACAGGCATTATGGCTTGAACGTCCCTTGATTTTGGGCCTGTCACTCTTTCAACTATGGGGGAGGCACTCGCTATAGGCAGTTCTGCCTTTTGCCTCCCTCAACCACATAGAAAAAAAAATATGAAAAAATAACAAAAGTATGGCAACGAGTGAAAATGAGCACTTTCAGTGATAGCGACACCCTAGTACACATACTTTTCTATGGTTGTGCTCACACTGACTAAATAATTCAAGAAACATGCCATTATCATCATAAACAAATAAAATCGCCTCCTGAACGTACTGGCAGTGACGCGACGTTACTTTGTGCGTGGAAGCAGGGGTCGCGGCGGGGCATCCAAACGCGGCCAGAATTAAGTAGCAAAACACTCATCTTTTGCACACTAGCCATTCTGCAACCACTGGGTATAGAAACGTCTACAGACAACGGTAAACCGAAAAAAAAAATCTATTGGTGATTCTGCAACTCTAATAACTTCAATATACTGTATGTTTTAAATGGTGCTTTTGGCGCGAAATCTCCGGTATCACAGTAGTTCAAAGGGGCCAGGCGAGGAGGGTTAAGATAAGTGTTCAATATTGAAAAAAGATACATGTATATGGAGTTCATGGAAGCTAGCTTAGCTACAGAAGCATAAAATTATGGTATCCTCGGTAAGTAGCCAGTTATATTTTTTTCCAAACCAAATTTTCCAATTATCCGGTGTCCGGCCGGATATTTTTAATTACAGTACAGTAATGTATATCCAGTTTATCTGGTATCCGGCAAAAATTGCAAATTCTGCTATCCAGTGCAGCCCTACTTCAAAGTGCATGTATTGTTCTCAATTCCTTTTCTAATGGCTCTACTGAACCCCTATCACCCTTGTATAAATGTTATTTAACAGCAAAACATGCATAAAAGCTACCTACCTATGTCTACCTATGTTGAGTTCGCCACTACTAGTGACACCGAGGAGCGCACCGCTCTTCGGGGTTGTTTGCAAATTGGTGCAGCAGACTGTTCGAAGGGGCGGAACGCTCCACTGCGAAGAGGGGCTCGTTGGCACTTTTTGTAGCTCAACATCGAGGTCTCTCTTGAAGCTGTCCAACGAGACGCCCCTCATGTCTCTTACTTGCCGCGGGAGTTTGTTGAAGAGACGTGGGCCTCTATGTGATAACCAGCACTCTCGCAGAGAACCTATAACACCCCGATTCTTCATCTTGGGGATATCGCATTCCCAGCCTCTCCTATCACTGAACTTCATTGCTATCGGGGTATGTAGATTCGGTACAAAACCCTCAGCGATTTTCCACGTATATATTATTAAGTAAGGTTCCCTTCTACGCTCCAACGAATACAGCTTTAGTGATTTTAAACGCTCCCAATAGTGTAACTGTTTTACTGAATTTATGTGAGGTGAAGTTCCTTTGTACACTTTCTAAGTAATTAATTTCACCTGCTTTGTATGGGAATATTAATATGTTACAGTATTCTAGCCGCGGTAGCACCAGCGATTTGAAGAGCGTTATCATAGGCAATTCTCCGCTAGTTTTAACACCTTACGAGCGGCCTATGCGGTTTATTTATGTGTACCGCCCAGCGGGGTGTTTTTAGCCAAAATAGGGCTGTTTACGTGATCATTTTCATGCCTAAATAAGACCCAGAACGTAAAACAAGTACCTATCCCTGAAAGGGCATAAACAGAGCTTTCGAATGACACCATAACGATCCTTGTATGATGGATAGTTTTCTTGCAATAACCGTGCAACGCGAGTGCAAAAAGCAGGTAATTCGGTACTTTCGGTACATAATTGAGTATGTAGCGAGTGAGAGAGGGAGGAGGGAGCTGAGATTTGTGTCAGTAGGTTCGCCGCGGTGGTCTGGAGCAGTCATACGCTCGCTAGTCTCCTGCCACCACTTGTCTCTCTCTCTCAGCCACATTACGTGCTGAAATTGCCACTCGAGTTATGTCGAGCGCCGCCACATAGTCCAGCTTTATTTAACTCGACTTATGTTGCTCGCCGCTAAATAAGGGTTAAATTTACGTAGAATCCATCCTGTTAGCCGTTTCGCAGCTGCAACTTTGACCTGGTTATGTTCTTTGAATCCCATATTTTCAGACATTATCACCCCAAGGTCTTTCACATTGTCTTTACGTTCTATTATGTGGTTGGATTCTGTTATGTAACTTGTGTTCTCTTTAACACCTAACCGACGGTGCCCGTCATATGACGGGCGAGAGAATATTGGCCACCCCTGCGGTGCCCATCATATGACGGGTGCCATTCGGAGCACATTATGAGCTCTGAGAGAGAGTCCGCGCGTTGGGAGGACGACAGCTGGGCTTGGACCGGTCGGCACCACGTGTGGGCCGTGACTGGCGTGTATTTGGTCTTGCCACCATCGGCCGTCCTTGTGACTACTGAAAATACTTTATTTTTGGGTATTTTCACCTCCGGTTATGCGATCGCTACAGGATAACCCTTGGTCGTACAAGGATGATTAAGGTGTAATTGGAAAGCTCTATTATCGCCCTTTCACAGATAAATAATTGTATTACGCAATTGTTTATGCATGAAAAAGAGCATGGAATGAAGCTCGTTTTCGGTAAATATACCCGCCTGGCAGCATGGTCATGTCAACAAACATGCCCGTCCTTAACCCGTGGAGCCCCGGCTAGTTTTGTAATGTTTGTTCACCAGAACCCGGCCGGTTTTCAAAAAATTGTTTTATTCCAGAAACAATAGCGAATGGGTTAGGAATGAAGGAAAAACCACGAAAAACCGCTCAAAAAGCTTAAAGAATGGTCCTACAGAGCCCCCGAAAACGTATTTTACAAGAGTAAAAAATTGAAGGCAATTACCCCAAAAAAAACAGGTTATTGCGCGCTCACGCGCACGCACGTGGACTTTGAGAGTTTTCAACCATCGGCACGGTTGCGTGGGATACGTACACAGTTCCCATATAAATCTGAGCCCTCTTGAGTGGCTACACCTGAGGTTACGGTCGGCGCAATTAGGGTGACGCGTCAGAAGCGTCTCTGGGGCTGTGCGTTACATACATCGCCGACGCGTCAGACGCGTCGCTGGGGCTGTAAGGGTTAAGGGGTTAATGAAAATATCATCTCCGTATTGTATTAATTGGAATTTTTCTTCAATAACCCTTCCGGCCCGGGATGCCTTTCTAAAGGACGGAGCTCGTATCCGGGCGATCTGGCTGAAAAATGACTAGTGTAAACAAAGGCCTATCTCCCTTAACCCTTCCTACCCGGGCTGCCTTAGGTAAGGACAGCGCGGCTGAAGGGCCGCAACCCGGTATGCCTTATGTAAGGCATTTGCTTGAAAGCGTGCTTTAAATTTCGCGCGGGCAAATTTTACTTTGCGGGGGCGATCGTAGCGCCACCAAGCCTCAACTACCACGCTTATCAGTTCCTACGTTGCCGCCATTGAGAGCTACAGCAAAAAAATGAATTCCGACGCGTCCGATACTGTGCAATCTCCCGCGCGTCCCAGTGCTACCCCGCTTGCAACATCTACGCCTCTGCCAACCGAGAAGAAAAGGAAAGTAAGGAAAGTGAAACGTTTGCTAAGTGACAGTGCAATACACCGTGAACTTTTCAACCAGGATTTGAGCAGTGGTGAAAGCTCTGTGGACAAAAACCTCTATATTCAGAGTAGAAGTGGGAGCGAAATTGACGATTTTGTGGGATTTGGTGCTGATGACAATGTTGATTTATTTGAGGGGGGTGATAGTAGTGATGATCCTGATGTGGAAGTGGTGGAGGAAGGTGCTATTGAAGTACCAAGTGTGCTAGAGCCAACCCCTTCGCCTAGTTTCGTAGGTCAGGGTAGGCCTAGCCCTACGCCAGGACCTTCCCCTTTGCCTGCCCGTACGCCCTTGAAAGTGGGTAAATACTTCTATAAACATTCTTTAGTGAAAAGTGCAGCCAAGAAAGCACGCAGGGAGGCAGAAAAAGTGAGGGAAGGCGTAGATAGTGAGAGTGACGCCGACCCAGGCCTAGCAACCACCCGCATTCCTTTGTCACGACGCCTTGACCCGGGACGCCGGGAGGGCCACCCACAGCCCTCAGCTTCATCTGTCCCTCAAGATGACCAAAGGGCCTCTACAAGTGCGCCATTGGCCTCCCGCAGTGTGTCACCACAGGCCCCGCATCGTAGGTCATTATTTCCTGCGGAAAAGTCCCCGGCTAGCCGCAAAAGGAGCCCAACTCCCGAGGCCGAGGCTCCCATTGCTCAACCTCCCGCAGCCCCACGCCGCCGACGCCCGGTCTATTCTTCACCAGAGTTGACTCCTGAAGAGGCTGCTGACGACCCCGACATTGCCCCAGATGACCTGACGTCGCCTGAGGAAGAGGAAAACGAAGAGGAAGAGGGAGTCCCGACAAGAAGAGTCAAAGGACCTCGAGGTCGTGGACGTGGTCAGCCTGCCGACGCCGCTGCCCCTGGGCCTGGGCGTGGGCGTGGGCGTGCAGGGCGTGCGCCTGGGCATCCGCGTGGCCAAGGGCGTGTGCCAGGGCGTCCAGGGCGTGTGCCTGCTGCAGCTCCACGTCCTCGTCCTCGACCTCGACCTGCTGAAATGTTTGTGTGGTCAGATGGGGCGGATTTTGTGCCAGATTTTCCTGCCTTTGACGAGGTACAACAGGGTTCTGGGGTGTCACCAGCATATCCCTGTGGCCCAAATGCCACCCCCAGTGAACTTTTCTGTGGCTTCTACGACAATGAAGTCATGGAATACCTTGTCAAAGAGACAAATCACCACCAGGCTATCTGTTCAAACTTTCTTGGCAGGAAGACAAGTGCAAAGATGGTGGCATGGAGAGCTCTCACTGTGGCAGAATTATATGTGTTCTTGGCACTCACAATGCTGATGACACACATAAAGAAGCACGTTCTGGCCGACTACTGGATAACTGGCGACCTCACAACGACTCCAGCATTTGGCAAATTCATGTCAAGGGATAGGTACTTCGACATCCTCTCATATTTCCACCTGACAAATAACATGCATGTCCACGAGCCCGACACACTCTGGAAGATCAGGCAACTGTATGACATGATACGTCATCGGTTTTCCACCTACCTGATTCCATTTCAGAAGCTGTGCATCGACGAGTCTCTGGTCCTGTTCCGTGGTAGGCTGCACTTCCGACAGTATATCCCGTCAAAGAGACACCGCTTCGGCATCAAGCTCTTCGTCCTCTGCGACTGCAAGACGGGATATGTGCTCGACTTTATAGTCTACAGCGGCAAGGGTGGTGAGGTGGAGATTGACCCCCTCATTGGTTTTGGCGGCGCTGTGGTAAAGAGGATGATGGAGAGGTACTTCCATGACAACCACGTCCTCTATACCGACAATTATTACACGTCGCCTATCCTCGCCAAGTACCTCCATGACCGCAAGACCGGAACTGTCGGCACAGTGAAGGGGAAGAGGAAGGGCATGCCAGCCTACCCAACAAAAACTAAGAAGACGGACATATTCCATAAGAAGAGTGGCCCCATCCTCTCCATCCACTGGCATGACCAGCGCAAGGTCAACCTCCTCACCACATGCCACAAAGCAGAGATGGTCCCCACAGGGAAGGTGGACCGAAAAACTAAGAACCCTATCACAAAACCAGCTGCTGTTCTGGACTATAACCTGAACATGCGCCTCGTCAACAAGTCCGACATGCAGATGGGCTTCATAGACTGCCTGCGAACATCTTGCAGGTGGTACAAGAAGTTTGTCCTGCATACAGTAGATATGTCTGTCCTCAACGCGTACAACATCTACCGTTTGAGGTGTCCAGTCATCAAGTACAAGAGCCTGCGGACCTTCCAAAAGAAGCTGATACATGAGCTCCTGGTAAAACATGCGGGTACACCAGGGAGGCCACTACAAGGACGACCAGGCATGATGGACAGAATAGGGTGTGCCGACTTCATCAGAAAGCACCAGCTCGTCGCCCTTCCTTTCCAGGGTCCTAACAGCCGAATAAGGATGCAGAAGAGGTGCTATGTGTGCACCCGCACAACTCGACGACCAAGCAAACCCACAAAAACCACTTGGCAATGCCTCGAGTGTCAGGTGGGACTGTGTGCCGGCACCTGCTTCAATGATTTCCACACTCTGGCAAACTATTGAAGTGTAAGTGACAGTGATAGTGACACTCAATAATAATAATATAACTAAGTATAAGTGAAAGAGACACATAAGTAATAATAAGTGCCTTCAGAACAATATGAACAAGTGAAAGTGACACTAAAATATATATTCCTAACAACAAAGAAGTGAAAATTACACTATCAATTACCATAGTCTAGTATAAATAATCATAACTACTATAATAATGACTATAAAACTAAGTCTAAGTGAAAGAGACACACATAAGTAATAATAAGTGCCTTCAGAACAATATGAACAAGTGAAAGTGACACTAAAATATATATTCCTAACAATAAAGAAGTGAAAATGACACTATCAATTACCATAGTCCAGTATAAATAATCATAACTACTATAATAATAACAATAAAACTAAGTATAAGTGACAGAGACACAAATTACTTCAGAAAAATATATTTATTGAGTGAAAATATCATAACAACAATAATATATGGCATAATAAACAATAAAACACTAAAAAATCGCTTCCCGCCATAATTCAAGGTAGAGCGACGAGTCAAAACGTTCGTCGTAGCCTGGGCCGCGGGTGAGCGTTCGGACGCGGCGAGGTAAATACGCGGCAAAAGTTACCTCCACTTCCATCACCATAACTCCTGAACTACTTGAGCTAGAAAGCTCTACTCAACGCCATTCTACGCGGGAAGGTAAGGCGCCCATTTTGACATATGTTTGATTATTGTAGTTTTTTTTTTTTTTTTTTTTTTTTTTCTATATTCTAACTACTCCCTCTCGGGCATAGGCTGAGAGCCTGTACATTCCACCGCTCAACACGGTGAAGCCCGTGAGGTCTTGTTCCAGTCTGGGGAGTGAGACATGTGAAGCATCCATCATGGCTCGAAGCAGCTCCATCTCTGAAGCGGCTGGTTGCTTCGCTCAAGTGCTTCACCGTCTCACCCTCCAGACTCAGACCCTCACTCTCAGAACGCCACCTATTGAGCAGGGAACTCACTAGGCATTGTCCCCCTGTAACATATTTTGAATATGGGAATATTCATACAGTGTTATTTAATCAGGGAACAATGAGGGTATTTTTTTGACATTTCGGTGGGCTTTGTGGTAATGCACTGATACTAGGTACAGCACAAATTCAATCCCAATAATATCTTCCCATTGACATATCGGGATTTGAACCCGGGTCCATTGGATTACCAATCCAGTGGCATGACCACTCCACCACACCTCCCCAGGTAGGTAATAGGTAATATACTACCAGGAGGTAGTATATTAAGCGATCTTAGCCTTAGTTTACTTTTGTTGTGTTTTCAGCCAGATTGCCCGGATACAACCTCCGTCATTAAGAAAGGCTGCCCGGGTAGGAAGGGTTAATATAAGAGGTAGAATTATCAAAGTAACATCAAAATGTTCGCCTTACCTTGCTGTGTAGACTGGCATTGAGTAGAGCTCTCTAGCTCAACTGGTTCCGGAGGTATGGCGATGTTAGTGTAGGTAACTTTTGCCACGTATTTACCTCGGCACGTCCGAACACTAAACCGCGGCCCCGGCTACGACGCCCTGTTGCACCCGTCGTTTTTATTGTTTATTATGCCATTTATTATAGTTATTATGTTATTTTCACTCAATAAAGTTATTTTTATGAAGTTATTTGTGTCTCTGTCACTTATACTTAGTTTTATTGTTATTATTATAGTAGTTATTATTATTTATACTGGACTATGGTAATTGATAGTCATTTTCACTGTTATGTATTGTTAGGTAAGCTAATAATATATATAGTGTCACTTTCACTTGTTCATATTGTTATGAAGGCACATATTATTACTTATGTGTGTCACTTATACTTAGTTTTAGTATTATTATAGTGTCACTTTCACTGGACTAGGATAATTGATCGTGTCATTTTCACTTTTATGTATTGCTAGGTAAGGTATATATATATTATAGTGTCACTTTCACTTGTTAATATTGTTATGAAGGCACTTATTATTACTTATGTGTGTCTCTTTCACTTATACTTAGTTTTAATATTACTATTAGCCTACATTTTAGAAAGTATCACTTTCACTGTCATTGTCACGGGCACTTCAATATTGTATTAGAGTGTGAAAGTCGTTGAAGCACCGTCCAGCGCACAGTGCCACTTCACACTCGAGGCATTCCCATGTGGTTTTGCTCACTTTGTGGGGTCTGCGAGTTGTGTGGCTGCACACATGGCACCTCTTCCGACTCCTAACTTTACTACCGGGTGCTTTGAAAGGAAAGGGCTGTAGCTAGTGCTTCCTGAAGAAGTCGGCACACCCCGTGCGGCCCACCTGGCCTGGTCCTTGTAGTGGTCTCCCAGGTTCTGCATATTTAGCCAGGAGCTCAAGTATCACCTGCTTGTAGAATTTCCGCAGGGACTTGTACTTCTTGTCTCCGGGAGTCCACAGACGGTAGATGTTGTAGGCATTGAGGGCCGACATATCTACCGTATGCAGAATAAACTTCTTATACCACCTGCAAGATGTTCGCAGGCAGTCGATGAAGCCCATCTGCAAGTCGGACTTGTCGACGAGGCGCATATTTAGGTTGTAGTCCAGGACAGCAGCTGGTTTCTGGACGGGGTTTTTGGTTCTTCGGTCCACCTTCCCTGTGGCGACCATCTCGGCCTTGTAGCATGTATTTACCTAATTGTAGTTTACAGGAGTTGAGCTAAGCTCGTGTCTCTCAGTCTACTTTCATCCAATTTTTTCTTGAAAATATGGATGTTCTTTGCCCCCACCACCTCCTCCTCCAGCCTATTCCATTTGTCAATACATCTATAGGGGAAGCTAAACTTCCTGATATCGTTCTTGCAGGTAGGTCTTTTTACTTTGTAGCTGTGGCCTCTAGTTATTCCTGTATCCATAATTAATATATCCTCCCTATCCAGCATCTCCAGCCCTCGGGTGCATTTGTACATCATTATCATGTCTCCCCTCTCTCTCCTCTCTTTTAGACTCGGTAGATTTAATTTTTCTAGCCTCCCTTCATATGGCAGTTCTCTGAGACTTGGAACCAATCTAGTAACTGCTCTCTGGATTCTTTCTAACTTGTGAATATGCTTCTTAAGATGCGGGGACCACACCACTGCTGCAAACTCCAATCTTGGTCTAATCACATTTTTTATAATTTTCGCTAACATGTTCTCATCCAAGTACTTCAGAGCAACTTTCATATTCCCGGCCAAGGTTGACCTTGCGCTGGTCATGCCAGTCGATGTTGAGGATGGAGCCACTCTTCTTGTGGAAGATGTCCGTCTTTGTTGGGTAGGCTGGCATGCCCCTCCTCTTGGCCTTGACTGTGCCGACAGTTCCGGTCTCGGAGGTACAGTAGAACCTCGCTCTTTCGGAATTCTCAGACTTTCGGACTAGCATTTCAATTCGGACTCATGGTTTAGCCTTTCGGATTTGTCTGAAAGGCTGAGAAAATACCTCCATCCCTTTCGGACTACACTTTTCGGACTACATTTAACTTCGGACTCATGCTTCAGCCTTTCGGATTTGTCTGAAAGGCTGAGAAAAATTAAATCGCATTCGGACCAAAGAGCCGAGTTTCGGACTTATAAACTTCGGACATTATTTTAGCCTTTCGGATTTGTCTGAAAGGCTGAAGTGTGAGTTCGGACTCGGCCCTTTCGGACTTTTGACACTTTCGGACAGGGGTCTCCCCCAATTAGTCCGAAAGAGCAAGGTTCTACTGTACTTGGTTAGGATTGGCGACGTGTAGTAATTGTCGGTGTAGAGAATGTGGTTCTTATGAAAGTGTTTCTCCATCATTCTCTGCACGACAGCGCCGCCAAATCCAATCTCGGGGTCAGTCTCAATTTCGTCATGACGTCAGAACAATAACATTGAGGAGTCTTCTCCTTCTTGTTTTCGGAGGTGCGGTAACGAACGCTTGGGTTTGTTGACATACGTCGTACGCACAGCGTTCGGACCAAGCTTAATTAGGCTATTAACCCTTCCTACCCGGTCTGCCTTAGGCACGAAAGAAGGGCCGCTACCCGGTATGCCTTATCTAAGGCATGAGCTTAATAGCCTAATTAAGCTTGGTCCGAACGCCGTGCGTACGACGTATGTCAACAAACCCAAGCGTTCGTCACCGCACCTCCGAAAACAAGAAGGAGAAGACTCCTCAATGTTATTGTTCTGACGTCATGACGAAATTAGTGTCTAAAAAGCCCCCATATTGGCAACATCTCTGCAATATTGGCTCCACTGAAATCGTCATCACAACTGAACCAGTTGACTTACAGAGCTCTACTTAATGCCAAAATACAGATTGAAAACCGCACTACGATTATAGATGAGTGGGAAAGTTCTAGCAGTGAAAATAAACATAAATACGGTAGCCTAGGCCTAGACGTTTTTCAGCCATATCGCCCAGGTAGGGGCGACCGTCATTTGGTAAGACAGCCCGGGGAGGAAGGGTTAAGCTCATGCCTTAGATAAGGCATACCGGGTAGCGGCCCTTCTTTCGTGCTGTCCTTACCTAAGGCAGACCGTGTAGGAAGGGTTAAATGTTTTTTTTAGGCCTCCCTCTTAAGAGCTTTGCCGCCGTCGCCCAGTAAAACCTCTTATGAGGTTTGCCGCCGTTTACGGGTTAAGATTGCTTGTGAATCTAGATTCTAGTTGCACGAGCCCGGACATAGGGCCCAGGCAGAACCCCATGTAAGGGATGCTGAGGGTTGTTAAAAACTTTAAATAAAAGACTAAGGGCACCAACTTTATGTCGATGACATAGATCAAGAAACAAATGAGGTAGAATAAAACGAATAGAATTTAGTGACCTGTCAAGCAACTTGAGATGGCAGTCAGCTGCTGACAACCAGACAGGTGAGCAGTACTCTAATTGTGGCAAAATAAAAACATAAAAAGACTTGATAACTGTGGCATCACAAGCAAATGTTTTATAACACTTGCAAAGCAGACCAATTTTTTGGGAATTGGAAGAGGAGAAAGAACGAATATGCTTTTCAAAAGTATGTTTGGGATCCAAAGTAACTCCTAACAAACGCAGAGTATCCACATTCTCAATTTGCTCGCCAGAAACTTGTAGATAAGGATGGGGATAAACCAAGGTACGAGATCTGCTGATGATAATAAAGTGTGTTTTACTAGCATTAACCCTCTGTTCCCGGAAGGGCTCTTGAACGCCCATAAAAAAGCATACACGAGCTGCCCGGAAGGGCTCTTAAACACCCATGACGTCAAAGCCTGTGAGCTTGGTGTGCGAGGCGTCGGTCCGACGCATGTAAACAACAGCCGGCTGGACCGACGCTCCGCATCTCCGGCCACAAGAAGGAGAGCGTCGCTTGTTCGTGTGTGCCTGTATGTTGTTGTTAAGTATCGAAAAGTGGTGTAAAGTGGCTGTTTTGGCCATAAAGTTATCTCCAATGAAATCATCATCACAGCTCAACCAGTTGACTTAGAGAGCTCTACTTAATGCCATTCTACAGGTAAATAACACAGCTACGCTTGGGGATGCGTGGGAATGCGGGAAGCAGTCTGATTAACGAATATACGGTAGCCTAGCCTAGACGTTTTTCGGCCAAAACACCCGGGTTTCGAGGAATATATATATAATACATAGCCGGGGCTGGAGGGTTAAGTTTCATACCCCAAAGTTCACACTATGATGTAATTTTGGCTAAATCCCTATTCAGAGCAGTAGCAATTTTGTGTCAATCAATTGGTGATGGAATTGACGCATATAAAGTTGTATCATCGGCATAGGAGATTAGTTTATTTTCAAGCTCGGAACACAGGTCAGCAGTAAAAATAATAAAAAGCAAAGGCCCAAGGACACTGCCTTGTGGAACGCCAGAAACAACAGGAACAGAAGGGGAATGACATATATCAATGACCACAGACCAAGATCTTTTCGTCAAAAAATCTTCAAAGATCCTTAAAAATTTGCCACCAATACCGATGAACTGTAACTTATACATAAGTGCTTTATGGTTGACCAAGTCAAAAGCAGAACTAAAGTCAATAGCCACGACACGAGACTCATGTCCCTGGTCCAATGAAGATTGCAAGTCATGGGTGAGTGTCAGAAGCGCATCAAATGTACCAAGTCCCTTACGAAAACCAAACTGTGAGTTTGGTATCAAATTATGACTATTACAATAAGAGGAAAGGCGTCTGGACAATAGCCTCTCATATATGCATAGCCTACGTGAGTTGCAGTTGGGATGTGTGTACATGCTTAGATTGATATGCAGGATTCGAAGTTGCATAATAAATCGTAGGCAGTGTCCACCATTCTTTTAACTGTCTTCGTGGCGCAATGCATAAGGTGTTGATTTTCGGTGTGAGCATCCTGGGTTCGAATCCACGGAGTGCCACATGTGTTTGTAATATTTCATTAATCGATTTTAGGAGTAGAGTTGGTTGTTGGATAGAACATAATAATTGATATTGGTTCAGGAGTAATTTATCGAGAGGACTTCCCTAGTGGTTAAGGCCCCATTAATTGCTCTTTCCATTCACATATGCATAGCCTACGTGAGTTGCAGTTGGGATGTTTGTACATGCTTAGATTGATATGCAGGATTCGAAGTTGCATAATAAATCGTAGGCAGTGTCCACCATTCTTTTAACTGTCTTCGTGGCGCAATGCATAAGGTGTTGATATTCGGTGTGAGCGTCCTGGGTTCGAATCCACGGACTGCCACATGTGTTTGTAATATTTCATTAATCGATTTTAGTAGTAGAGTTGGTTGTTGGATAGAACATAATAATAGAGCTTGGATAGGATAGGCGTAATGGAGATAGGGAGATAGTCATTAGATGATGAGGTAGTATTTCCCTTTGGAATAGGAGTGATCTAGCCTTACGCCAGCAAAGAGGAAAACTACCTGATTTCAAAAGCAACCTAAACACCACGGCCAATTTAGGTGCCAAGACCACAGCAACCTTTTTAAAAAAGAGAGGGAAAAACCCATCCGGGTCTGTGCCACCATAGGTATCAAGATTCGGCAAGTACCTTTTCAGTTCAGCTGATTTGAATGCCATTACATACATAAATACATAAATACAATTTTAAGACAGAGTGTTCCACACATCAGTGCAGTTTCAGTCTCTTGTCCTAATGGTGGCGTTCCAGGCAACCCTGTTAAGGGCTGCTTCACTTGTCAAGTTCTTGGAATTGAGATCGGCGCGTATAGTCCGCTCCCAGGTCTTCCTCGGTCCACCCCTTGGTGCAGCTCCCTCCACAATCACAGACCTGCATTTTTTCACCCAATTTTGTTCATCCATTCTCTCCACATGTCCATACCATCCCAGTCTACTTGTACGCATCACCTCGCTAATACTCTTTATACCTAAACGTCTCCTCAGCTCAACATTTGTTATTCTATCCTGTAGCCTGGCCCCACACATCCATCTCACCATTCTCATCTCATTACGCTCCATTCTGTTGACATCCTCTATTTTAACGGCCCATGTTTCTGAGGCATACGTCATTGCACTTCTAACACATGAAGCATACACCTTTCCCTTCAGGGGGAGAGGCATTCTTTTCATGGTCAGGATTGGCATAAATTCTCTGAACTTCCCCCAGCCACACCTAATTCTAGCAACAGTGGCAGCCTCGGCCCCACCACCGGCAGAGATGGTATCTCCTAGGTAACAAAACTTGTTCACCAGCTCCAAAGACTCATTTCCAAAATTCACAGCCACAGGATCATCACTAACACAAGCTCGCCTTTGCACACTACGCACTCAAATTTCTCTATTTCTGACTTATACTTCGGCAGGGGCCCCTTTATTCTACTACAGCGCTTACTCCCATGGTGTACCCAACATCGACAGATGCTACATTGAATTGAGTTAACGCCCACTCCCTTTCCACACACTGCACATGGGTATGCACCGCTCTTTTCCACATTGCCTCGTCTCAATCTACAATGCATAACCTTGGTTTTGTTAATATTGACTCTTAAACCCTTGCTCGCCATGCCCTCTCTCCACTCTCTGAATTTGGCCTCAGCATCCTGCATACCGTCAGCTATTAGGACTAAATCGTCTGCATAAAACAGTTCCAACTGCCTCTAAAAACCGCCTCTAAAAACTCTAGACAGCGCCTCCAAGACCATAATAAAGAGGAGGGGGCTTAACACTGAACCCTGATGGACTCCAACACGGACTGCGAACTCATCACTCAGTACACCCTTCACCCTCACCGAACTTCGCGAATCCTCATACATCTTCATTATCACACGCACCAGCCACTCTTCCACACCAAGTTTCCTCATAGCCCACTGCAGAACATCTCTAGGTACCCTATCAAAGGCCTTCTCCAGGTCCACAAACACAAAGTAAAGATCCCTGCCTTTTAGTAAGTATCTTTCCTGTATCTGCCTGACTATGAAGATAGCATCGGTTGTACCACGTCCTGGCATAAAACCAAACTGCATATCATCAATAGAGATGCTTTGCCTGATCAAACCCTCAAGGACTCTCTCACAGACCTTCATGATTTGGTCAACCATTTTCAGGCCCCTATAATTTCCTCTATCTAGCGCATCCCCTTTTCCTTTGTATATATTTACTATTACACTTTTGAGCCAATCCTCTGGGATTTTCTCATCTTTAATAATGGTGATGGGTCTAGGGAAACATATCAATGGCAAAGACAATTCCTGATTACTCTGCTTATTAATACAAATATTAGATAGAATATTGGCCTTCGATAATGGATCACAAGAGACGGAGCCATCAGAATCACAAAGAGGAGGCATGGAGGAATCCATTCCAAATAAAGAGGACCACCATTTATGAGGCTGTGTAGCTCCTGCCAGAACATCCTGAAGATGGGAGTTATAATCCCTCTCAGCACTATCATAAACTCTCTGCGCAGCTGCCCTTTTAAAAATATAATTTTCACAATGCAAGGGGGTTTGATTACGCCTCCATAGACGATATGCAGCCTGTTTGTCATCAAATGCACGCTTGCAGTCATCATTAAACCATGCCTTATCCCTGATAAGAAACTTAATTGTTTATGATGGAACTCTTTTGCGAAGGATACCAAGAAGGGAATTGTTGAGAGCTGAAACCGGGTCATGAGATCTTAGTATGTGATTCCACTCAATATTACAAACATTGTCCCAGTTAACCCGGGATTTAAGGTAGACTTTACGTGATAGAGTAATATCAGGAACAGACAAATCAAGATTAATTTTACACATGATGGCATTGTGGTCGGAAGTGCCAACAGGTACAAGAACGGAGGTTTCTACAACGCCAGGAATATCTGTTAGTTCTAGATCAAGACAATTTCCAGACATATGAGTAGGTCCTTCGATTAGCTGTTCACACCAGATAAGTTTGCAAAATCCAAGGCAGCAAGACTATTTCTATTAGTTGTCACTTATTAGAATGAGGAAAAGAAGGGGTGCTAGTACTGTTCCTTGGGGAACTGAGCTTTTGACATAAGAAGGCTCAGATGTTACTTGATTTACTGCTTCTGATTGTTTTCGGTTTACGAAGAAGTTGTATATCCACCTTCCGATTTTACCTGTTATCCCTTTTGCTTTAAGTTTGTGTCCGATAAAACCATGATCACATTTATCAAATGCTTTAGCAAAATCGGTGTAAATGACATCCACGTTTTTCTTTTCTTCTAGGGATTTAAGAATTTTGTCGTAATGTTCCAACAGTTATGAGAGACATGATCTTCCTGCTCTGAACCCATGTTGACCAGTGTTGTGAAGCTCATTTTCTTCCATAAATGTTGAGATTTTGCCACAAAAATTGTAATGATGTGGGAAGTCAGAGCTACCGGGCGACAGTTCTTTGGTAGTGCTTTACTCCCTCCTTTATGCAAGGGGGAAGTTATTGTGTTTTTCAAACTATCTGGTATTTCTCTAGTGTCTAGATTCCTTCTCCACATTATAGAAAGGGGTATTGAGAGGTTTTCCTTACATTTCTTTATTAGGATCGAACTCAAAGAGTCCGGGCCTGGTGCAACATTGCTATTATGCAATGTTGCATCTCTCACTATTCTATCGCTACTACAATAATCAGTATTCCTAGAGCTTTCCCAATGTATACCACCTCCTCTACATAGGTTACGTAGTACCCGTCTTGCAACACAATCCCACCCCTACTCTGTGCAACTCTCCAACCCAAGAGTGAAATATTATTCTGTCTTTCTTCTATTCAACTGCTGAGCTCTGAAACTCTCTCCCAGAATCAGTCTTTCCCTCTTCCTATGACTTAAATTGCTTCAAACTCTGTGTGTCCAAACATTTTGGCACGAACGTCCCTTGATTTTGGCTGTCACTCGTTCAACTCTGGGGAAGGCACTTGATACAGACAGTTCTGCCTTTTGTCTCCCACACTCTGGGGAAGGCACTTGATACTGACAGTTCTGCCTTTTGTCTCCCACACTCGCATAGAAAAAAAAAATGCAAATATTATTTGCTGAATGGTTCTGATACTCTGCTAATGACAGTACAGTACTGTACTAGAAATGCAAAACTGAACATTTATTTGAATACAGTAAACTCTCATGTCTGGCGTGTTTAAGCTTGGCGAAATCGTGTTTGGCGCCATAATCTATAAGATACCAAAGCTCTCATCTGGCAGCAAAAATTTGTAATTGGCGGGTGGTCAAGACGAAAATAGGCGAGCGGCGAAAATACCCGAGCGGCGAGCCAACCCGAGCGCATAGGCTACCTCTCGGCACTTGTCGGTCGTGATAAAGTTACTCTACTCTCTTACCAGTTACTCAGTTACCAGTGATGGGCTGGTCTATCAGAGTGAGAACTGAGCGATCTCTGCCATACCCATAGCTTACTCTGACTGTTCCTTTTACTTATATGTTTTCTAGATCTCAAGTGACGGCGTCTTTTCCGTGGATTGACCTCCCAATCTACCAAGATTGGAAGCCAAAGCGTCACATTTTTCCTTTGCCCCTCAACTTTCTCTTCATAATTGCTGAGGGGCACAGGGTCCTGGATGGGGCTTTGGTTTCCCGGGCGTTTCCGCACCCTCCTCAGCTCCCCGCCATGGAGTGGCTTCGGTCACCCAGGCTTTATTGTGGTCGGCAGGGAGGGTTCTGTGGGGGCGCTCGGTTATGGCCTTGGCCTTGCTCGGGGCCTTGGGGCTGTTCGGCCAGGCAGCTTGGGGAACAACAACAACAACAACAACCAGTTTCTGTTCGACCTTGACTGTATCATTTATTGCTCGCTCTCTCCATCGATTCATGATATATGGATAATGGTAGCCGTGGGACCAAGTGGTGATGCAGATGTTCGTGATAGAGGGCCGCCTGAAAAGCCCAAAGTGGAAAAGGATATTCGCAATTTTAGGAAAGATGTGCAGAACAAGAAATATACTTAACTTACCTTGCATCACATTTTATGCCTTTGTGAGTGATATATTAACTGAAACAATACAATCCCAAATGGCAGTATTTTTCGTTCATAAGTTCATAACCTTAAAAGAACTTAAAAAAACTTAGAGGAACTTAAAAGAACATGGTTCCGGTTCGCCAGGAATGTACCGGTATCTTCGGCGGCAAGAAGAAGGATAATGCGACTTGGACCAATATGGCGACGTGTCTATATCAACGATCCCAGCTTTGAAGACTTTTTGAGGCAAGCCATGAGAACTGAGGAGCTTTGATAGCCGACTAGGGAGGACCTTAGGGCCCAAAGTAGCTATCATGGTAAAGAGGAGAAGAATAATGAGGCGGACATTGACGAGAGAAACAATAATGAGGTGGACACCCAGTAGTAGGACGAAGCAAACAATCAATATAGTAGGCCTAGGCCTAATTAAATAAATCACTTTAAAATGTTTCTGGCGAGTCTTAACCCTTGGGATACGGGAGGACTCATATGAGGCAAAACGTATAATGGTTAGGAGTCCGGGAGGCTTCATATGAGGCAAAATCAAAGGGTTTAAATCGCGCGGGCGGATTTTTGTTTGTGCATGGGCTACCGCAGCGCCACCAAGCACAAACTAACAGGCAGCATCAGTTCTTAGTGCGCATCCAAGATGGATGGAGGTAATCCAAAAAAAATCGCTGTGTCCAAATCGCCGCCCGCCGCCGCGTACCGTACACCTAACAAAAGCAAGGCTAAAACGACCAAGAAAACAGTGCTTAGTCCCGATGGTGTTGCACACACTCTGGAAGAACTAAGCAAATATAGTAAACTGAGTGATTATAGTGAACTGAGTGAACTTGGGAGTGATTTTGACGAAGAACAAGTGGTTAGTGAAGATGAGGGTGAAGTGGCGGATGGATTAGAGCTTCTGGGCTTTATTAGTACCGATGAGGACGATAATGACGAGGATAATGACGATAGTGAATGCGGTACTCGTGAATATAGTGAACTGAGTGAACTTGGGAGTGACTTTGACGATGAAGAAGTGGTTAGTGAAGATGCGGTACCGTACGCTCGCCTAGCCTAGCCTAGCCTAGTAAGTGAAAGTGACACACAAATGTATAACAAGTAATAATAACTCAATAATAACAGTGAGTGACAATAATTCATAACAAGAAGAGTAATAAGAGTGAAAGTGACACAATAATATCCAATAACAGAGAAAGTGCCGAAAATATGTTACAAAAAGTTTCACATAACTCAATAATGGTTGTAAAAGAAATAAATGACACAATAACTATGACATTATCACCATACAAACATAATATCGTCTACCGGTACCAAAGCCACCGAAGCAACGAGTAACTTAGTGCATGCTAAGGTGTGGTGGAGTGGTCTTGCCACTGGCCTGGTAATCCAAAGGGCCCGGGTTCAAATCCCGATGTATCAATGGGAAGATATTATTGGGATGGAATTTGTGCTGTACCTAGTATCAGTGGATTACCACAAGCCCACCTAAACGTCAATAAAATACCCTCATTGTTCCCTGAATAAATAGCACTGTATGAATATTCCCATATTCAAAATATGCTATAGGGGTGCAATGCCTGGTGAGTTATCTGCTCAACAGGTGGCATTGTGTGTGTGTAAGTGTGAGAGTCCGAGTGTAGGGGGTGAGACAGTGAAGCACGGGAACGAGGTGGCTTCAGAGATGGGGTCGTTTCGGGCCATGAGTGAGCACCGTGCCTCATGTGAAGGCAAGATGGCAGGTGCTCGTTGTACTCTACGTGCTTCACATGTCTCACTCCCTAGACTGGAACAAGACCTCACAGGCTTCACTGTTCATTGTAAAGCGGTGAATGTAAAGGCTCTCAGCCTATGCCCGAGAGGAAGTAAGTTGGAATATAGAAGGGTAAAAAAAAAAAAAAAAAAATGCTAGCCAGGGCCGCGGCGAAGCGTTCGGACACAGGCGAAAATACGCGGGAAATTACCTCCATTCCCATCATCATATCTCGGCAACCACTTGTCATAGCGATCTCAACTCAACGGCAGTCTACAGACGAAGGTTGGTTCTACACTATGCAATTTAGTTGACTGCTCTAGGTGGTCTCAATCAGTAGATATCGAATTATGAAGATAGCCATTTTTTCAGAAATACCCCCGGACACGAAGATCGCCTCATATGAAGGCCCCCCGGATCCGGAGGGTTAATACCCTTTAATTATTTCAATTGGCATGTACTATAGTTAGTATTCAAATTTTTTGATTACAAATATGAAAAAAGGGTAAAATAGGCTAACTTAGGGGTGACCTAAGACTACCATAATTTTTTCCCATTTAATTTCCAAAGCATGTCTCGTGAAATCGCGATTGGCGCCGTTTTTTCAGACTACAGTACAGTACTAAGAACGCCAAACAAAAGAGTTTACCGTCTTGAAATTGCAAGTGTGTATAATAATTTAATCTCACCTGAGTATCATTCTGATTCCAACCATCAATAGTTGAAGTAGGATTAGAATGACTGGGGGCTGGAGTGGGATGAGGAGGAAACCCCGGAATGGACCCTCCTAGCGATACCTGTCAAAACAGCAAACAACACAATTATAAACAAAACAATCACAATTAGCTTTAAAAGATAAACATATAAAGATAAATATATATATATATATAAATATATATATATATATATATATACCGGTAGGCCTATATATATTAATATATTAACCCCCGCCGAAAGGCAATTTAAACCTTCCCACGATCGCTTGAACCGGATGTTTCGTCAAATTCTTGAGACTTTGGCGCGCTTATATATACAATTTTTTTTTACCAAACCTAGGTTATTATAAAGTATATATATCCAGCGGTAGAACTCGTTATCTTGCGATGGGTGAAGACTAGAAGTCTCTAGACCAAGTGATTAATTTTTATGGTGAAAATAATCGTGTGAACTCCCTAGGATGCCTGGCCGAACAGCCCCCAGCTCCTAAGGAAGGCCACGGTCGAGACCGGGTTTCCAAACAAAGTTCTCAAGGAGTGTGTGTCGTGTTGTTGGCAAAAGTGATTGTGTGTTATGCAGTCTTCCATAATGTGTTTGATAGTGTGAGGTGTTGTGTTACAACCCGGACAGGTGTCCTGAATAGAATCATCTAGCCTCTTCTGATAACTCAGAAGGGCTGGATGGTGCCCACTCCGCAGTCTAACCAGGTGGACTCTGTCCTCAAGGGAAAGGAGGGTTTCTGAGGGATGGACTTCAGGGGGCCGTGCAAGCAGTTGAGAGTTGTCTTTGAGTGACTGGATGGATCGGTGGGTGATTTGAGAATGGATATGTTTCTGGAGGCTGACTTGGGGTGGGCAAGGGGGAAGTGAAGACAATATTTATGTATGATAACGAGTTCTAGGTGTTGTTTTGTTATTTCTTGGTGTGTGTGGATGTTCTGCCATGTAGCATAGTTGGTGGTGTTGGTTTGTGGAGGCTGTGGCGAGGAATTAGGTGCCTCTCATATCAAGGTGGTCCTTGAATTTGAGGACTACGACTTTGGGTGTCCTGGTGTAGGTGGTCTATTGGTGTGGTAGCTGTGCAGCCAGTGAATATTATGAGGGCTTTGTTCTGTGTGGTCTGTAGGATGTTGTGATTTGTTTCAGAGAGGTTAGAGGCTCAAGCAGGGCTAGCATATTCCATCACTGAATGTATATATTGTTTATATACTGCGGAAGATCTTTGTTATGTCCAAATGTTATGTGGACAAGTGACTTGAGGGCAATTAGTCTTTGTGTCAGTTTGTATTTTATGTTTGTAATATGTTCTTTAACCCGGCGAGCGCGCGCAAGGCGGCAACATTAAGCTCCATTCCTGCCTATAATCGTCATTTTACGATAAATATCGTTATTAATTATTCATATGCGCCTATTTTACCTTTAACCCCTACAACACGGAAGGGCTCTTGAACGCCCATAAAAAAAAAGCATAAAACAGGTACCCGGAAGGGCTCTTGAACACCCAGTGGTTGAAAGCCTGTGAGCTTCGTGTGTGAGGCGTCGGTCCGACGCATGTAAACAATAGCCGGCTGGACCGACGCCCCGCATCTCCGGCCACAAGAAGGAGAGCGTCGCTTGTTCGTGTGTGCCTGTATGTTGTTGTTAAGTATCGAAAAGTAGTGTAAAGTGGCTGTTTTTGCCATAAAGTTATCTCCAATGAAATCATCATCACAACTCAACCAGTTGACTTAGAGAGCTCTACTTAACGCCATTCTACAGGTAAATAACACAGCTACGCTTGGGGATGCGCGGGAAGCAGTCAGATTAACAAATATACGGTAGCCTAGCCTAGACGTTTTTCGGCCAAAACACCCGGGTTTCGGGGAATATGTATATAATACATAGCCGGGGCTGGAGGGTTAATATGAAGATATTAACAGGTCTGTAACAACAATAAAACAAGTGGGAATATCATTTAGATGGTCAAAATCGTGAATTGTTAGCGAGCGGTTCATTCATCAAGTGTGAGCCAGCCGGCCTCACACCCTCTTCTCTCGAGGGTTGAAGCAGTACTGAGCTACTCCCTCACACTCTCCCGGTCTCTACCTTACGTAACACACACATGACCACAGCCTAGGATCGGTTTGGAGATGTTTACATGAAAATATACCAATGAATAAGGGAATAACAGGGAAAATAGGTGATAATTGAAAGGGGGGGGGGGGGGAATGTGGAAGAGTGATATGAGGTATGGAGGGGAAAAAAAATGTTACGTGCTACTGGGGCCTCTTAAAAGTTTTTTTTTAGGCCTTACCTCTTAAGAGCTTTCTCGCCGTCACCCAGTAAAACCTTTTAAGAGTGTTCTCGCTGTTCCCGGGTTGTTGTTGTTGTTGTTGTTGTTGTTCCCCAGGCTGTCTGGCCGAACAGCCTCAAGGTCTCGAGCAAGGCCAAGGCCATAAACGAGCGCCCCCACAAAATCCTCCCTGCTTACCACTAACAAAGCCCGGGTGACCGAAGCCACTCCAAGGCAGGGAGCTGAGGAAGGTGCGGAAACGCCAGGGAAACCAAAGCCCCACCCAAGGCCCTGTGCCCCTCAGCAATTATGAAGGGAAAGTTGAGGGGTAAGGGGAAAATGTGACGCTTTGGCTCCCAATCTGCCAACTTCTAGGTTGGCAGTAGGGAGGTCAATCCACGGAAAAGACGCCGCCACTTGAGATCTAGAAGATATATAAGTAAAAGGAACAGTCAGAGTAAGCTATGGGTATGGCAGAGATCGCTCAGTTCTCACTCGGATAGACCAGCCCATCACCACATGACTAGAACCCAATCCTCTCAGCATCAGCTAGGAAAGGCCCTAGAAAGCCGCCTTCGGCGGGGGGATAGCTCCCCTATTTCAACTCCTTTCGGGGTTGGGCACCCGCCCACCCGCCTGTTCCCGGGTTAAATAACATTGCAGTATCGTATGTTACACCAAGGGCGGGTGCCCGACCCCGAAAGGAGTTGAAATAGGGGAGCTATCCCCCCGCCATAGGCGGCTTTCTAGGGACTTTCCTAGCTGATGCTGAGAGGATTGGGTTCTAGTCATGTGGTGATGGGCAGGTCTATCAGAATGAAAGCTGACCGATCTCTGCCATACCCATAGCTTACTCTAACTGTTCCTTTTACTTATATATTTTCTGGATCTCAAGTGACGGCGTCTCTTCCGTGGATTGACCTCCCTACTGCCAACTAAAAGGTTGGCAGACTGGGAGCCAAAGCGTCACATTTTTCCTTTGCCCCTCAACTTTCCCTTCATAATTGCTGAGGGGCACAGGGCCTTGGGTGGGGCTTTGGTTGCCCGGGTGTTTCCACACCCTCCTCAGTTCCCCGCCTTGGAGTGGCTTCGGTCACCCGGGCTTTATTAGTGGTAAGCAGGGAGGGTTTTGTGGGGGCGCTCGTTTATGGCCTTGGCCTTGCTCGGGACCTTGGGGCTGTTCGGCCAGACAGCCTGGGGAACAGCAACAACAACAACACCAAGGATTTTGGGTGTGGGTGTGTGTGTGTGTTATAGGGATATTATCTATTTTTTATTAATTTCACCACACCATCAAACACCTCCAATGAAATTAATGAAAGTATATATGTGATCCACCGGGATTCGAACCTGGGTTATCACACACAGATTTTGACACCTTAACCATTACACCACCAAGACGGTTAAAGGTTTATGCACATGCCTACGACTTATTATCCATTCTCGAATACTGGATATGAATCTAATCATGTTCATATTCCCACCGCACTATGGTAGCCTAATGTTTAAGTGAGAGGAAAGAATATTCATGGGGTACAAAACATATAGAATGGCCTCACTACGAAATATCCCTGAACCTACTGATAATCTAATTAAGGTGAGACAAGGGATATGACTATGTTCTACTGTCCAGTTTGTGAGAAGGGTCGCTGTAGATTTGGCTGGGGCTAATGTGAGTCTGTTTGCGGTGAACCAGTTGTGTAGTGTGTTGAGGTACGGTTGGAGGCATTGTGCAGCTGTGTTTGCATCTATATGTACATGTGAGTATTATGTCGTCTGTGTAAGAGACTGTGTGTACCTAGGGTATGTGGGGTATGAGTAGGTCGTGCATGTATAAATTGAAAAGAGTTGGTGACAAGACTTTTGTGTGAGGTCTGTAAGAATGGTGTTTGTGGAGTGTAATTACCTAAAGCCGTGTTATGATGTAGCTAAGGGAATGGGAGGTGTGGTTAGTTGTAATATGAGGCGTTCGGTAACTTTTGAGGGGGTACAAAGGAGAGTGATGGGGCGGTGTGAGGAAGGTAGCGTGGGGTCTTTATTTGGTTTGGGGATTGTGGTGATAAAACAATGCTTCCAGATGTTGGGTATCATGTTATGTGAATAGCTGTAGTTGGATATGTTGGTGAGTGCTTCAATGCCTTGTGGTCCCAAGTGTCTATGGTGTATGTTACTTATTTCGTCTGGGCCACAGGCGGATGACTGTTTCGTCATTTACTCGTATATCTGCAAATAAATGGCCTAACCCAGTTTGTTGTTGTTGCTGTTCTCCAGGCTGTCTGGCCGAGCAGCCCCAAGGTCCCAAGCAAGGCCAAGGCCATAACCGAGCGGCCCCACAAAACCCTCCCTGCTTATCATTAATAAAGCCCAGGTAACCGAAGCCACTGCAGGGCGGGGAGCTGAAGAGGGTGCGGAAACGCTCGGGAAACCAAAACTCCACACAAGACCCTGTGGCCTGTGCCCCTCCGCAATTATGAAGGGAAAGTTAAGGGGCAAAGGAAAAATGTGACACTTTGGCTCCCAATCTGCCAACCTCTATGTTGGCAAGAGGGAGGGCAATCCACGGAAGAGACGTAGTCACTTGCGATCTAGAAAATATATATGTAAAAGGAACAGTCAGATTAACCCTTCCTACCCGGCCTGTCTTACCTAAGGACGGTCGCCCGTACCCGGGCGAAATGGCTGAAAAACGTCTAGGCCTAGGCTACCGTATTTATGTTTATTTTCACTGCTAGAACTTTCCCACTCATCTATAATCGTAGTGCGGTTTTCAATCTGTATTTTGGCGTTGAGTAGAGCTCTGTAAGTCAACTGGTTCAGTTGTGATGACGATTTCAGTGGAGCAAATATTGTAGAGATGTTGCCAATATGGGGGCTTTTCAGACACTAATTTCGTCTGACGTCAGAACAATAACATTGAAGAGTCTTCTCCTTCTTGTTTTCGGAGGTGCGGTGACGCAACGCTTGGGTTTGTTGACATACGTCGTACGCACGGCATTCAGACCAAGCTTAATTAGGCTATTAAGCTGCCGTCTTAGGTAAGGACGGCCGGGTAGCTGCCCTACTGCCGAGCTGTCCTTACCTAAGGCAGCCCGGGTAGGAAGGGTTAAGCTATAGGTATGGCAGAGATCGCTCAGCTCTCACTCTGATAGACCAGCCCATCACTACATGACTAGAACCCAATCCTCTCGGCAACAGCTAGGAAAGCCGCCTTTTGCGGGGAATAGCTCCCCTATTTCAACTCCTTAGGCCTAACCTAGTTTATATACATACCAGAGGCAGTACTCGGTGTTATCTTGCTATGGATGAAGACTAGAACACTGTACATTAGCAGTTATTGTGTGAGGTACGGAATATTTACCAGTGTTATGTTATGATACTGAGAACTGTTGGAATGTGGCGATGCAGTAGCTGCGCCCACGGCTACGGTCTATTTACATTAGTTCAACACTTGATTATTTATCATGGAGTATGTATTATGAAATAATATTGATTATAATTACTGTATTGATCACTGATTTCACCTTTGCAACAATTCCTAAGTCACTGTCGTCTGCTTCCATGCAACGTTTGGGACTCAGGAAAAGCAAGTACAGTACAGTATTGTACAAGCTTTCGTTAGGCCTGCGTGCAAGCAGGAGTCACATGACTGACTGGCTATGTGTTCTTGTTGGTTATACGGACCACCCGCAAAGACAGCAAAACTTTATCTAGTGGTTTTCTAAGTGGTTTTAAGCCATAAATTAAGGCTATGTAGGCCAACTGTGTGGTATGGAGAAAGCTTGATATGGAGCTATGTAGGCCACCAGAGCGAGAAGGGTTAAAGACTATGATCCACACTTCAGAAGGTCAATCTTTGTGTTCACCAAATGGCGGCATTCCATGCTGCCCGGTCTTTGGCGTCACTCTTAATCAGTCCTTTGGCTGCAAGATCAGTTTGTGCCACATGATTCCATGTCTTTCTTGGTCTACCTCTCCTTGCGACTCCTTCCACATTCATGGAATTGCTTTTCTTAACCCAGTTATTCTCATCCATCCTTACGACATGGCTATACCATCCAAAGTCTATTCCTACACATCTCCTCACTAATACTCTCAATGCCTAAGCACCCTCTGAGTTCCACACTGGGGGTTCTGTGACTTGTCTCTCATGGCAGATGCACATATCCATCTCACCAACCTCATTTAATTTCGCTCTATTCTATTTATGACTTCCATTTTGACTGGCCAGGTTTCGCAAACATATACCATCACAAATCTAACAAAAGCGCTATATAACCACCCTTTAAGTCGTAGGAAGAGCCCTTTCATGGTAAGTAACGGCAGCATCTCTCTCAACTTCTTCAATCCACTTCTGACTGTACATAAATTTTCTAAAATTACACTTACTAACAACAATTTCTCCAACACACACACGAGCAGGCAATTAGGATTCAGGGAGGGTACCTCATGTGTTACAAATCTTCCCAGATTTTATGACAGAGTGGTCGACATATTACAAGAGAGATGGATGGGTGGACTGCGTATATATTAACATGAAGAAAGCTTTTGACAGTATCGCATAGCAGGCTGAAGTGGAAACTAAAAGAGTATGGAGGGATTCAGGGTAGTTTGTTGAATTGGATGGAGGACTATCGTTCAGGGAGACAGACGAGGACTACTATCAGAGATAAATTTTCTATGTGGAAAGACGTCACAAGTGGAGTTCCGCAGGGAGCGGTGCTGGCTCCCATAATGTTTCTAATATACATTAACGACATGTCAAAGGATATAAATGCATATACACTCGACCCTCGGTTTAACGGACCTCGATACAACGGATTTCGGATTTAACGGGCTTCGTCTGTAGGCGGACAATCCATCTGGACCGGACCAAATGTCCGGTGCTGGATAGATTTGTCCGCTAAGTGGCAGGGCGAGTGACTCTTAGGCCTAGGCCTAAGCTATAGATACTCACAAAACCTCAACCGAGCTGCTTTGATAGCGAGAATATCCCAGGTATATTTAATAAACGTATATTAACCAAGTAATCTTGACCAAACCGATTCATATCTCTTGTGTATTGCTTTGTTTACTGGTCTGACGAACGATCCGCGACACACACACACACACACTCAGTGACCACGGGTCCAAAACTACTTTTATTATTTTGCTCAATCTAAAAATACTTGATATACAGGTAGAACACTCTAGTCTTCACCATTCACAGGGTAAAAGTGATTTTTGCCTCCTGATATATTATCTAAGCTACTGTAGGTTAGACCATTTTTTGGTCTGGCTAGCTAATAATAAAAGTAGTTTTGGACCCGTGGTCGGTCGGTCGGTCGGTCTGTGTGTGTCGGTGTGTGTCGTCTGTCGGTGTGTGTTGGGGTGGGGGGGGGGGTATTTACCTAATTGTAGTATACAGGAGTTGAGCTTTTTAGGCTCGTATTGTCCCGCGTATTGAGTTACAATTATCCAATTTTGCCTTAAAAATATGAATGTTTTTTGCACACACCACGTCATCTTCTAACTTGACAAGTGAAGCAGCCCTTAACAGGGTTGCCTGGAAAGCCGCCATTAGGACAAGAGACTGAAACTGCACTTACGTGTGGAACACTCAGTCTTAAAATGTTATGTATGTATGTATGATTCCATTTACTTATACTTCTGTAAGGGAAACTATACTTTCTCACATCTCCTTAGCATCTTCCTTTCATTAGCTTATATCTATGTACCCTAGTTCTACCATTATCTTTCACAATATAATCCTTCTTGTGGTAATCCCGACACTGACTTACGGAAGCGAAGCATGGACGTTGGTTGAGAGACTCAGACCAAGAGTGAGAGCAGTGGAAATGAATTACTTAAGGAGTGCGTGCAGAGTTACATGGAGGGATAGACAGACTAATGAGGAAGTAAGAAGGAGGTGTGGTGTGGAGGTAGATGTGCTGGAAAGTGTGAAAAGGAACAACTTGAGATGGTTCGGCCATATGGAACGTATGGAAAGCGAGAGAATGACTAAGAGGGTGTATGAGAGCGAGGTGGAGGGAGGGAGAGGTAGACCGAATGAGAGGTGGAAGGATGGACTGAGGAAGTACATGAACGAAGGCAGTGCTGGTTGAGGGGAGGGGCGTCGACTGACTGGGGACAGAGGTGCATGGGGGCGGTTCGTTCGTGGCCACCCCTTCGGGGATCACGGCGTCAGGCAATAGATAGATAGATTGTCCACCTTCTCGAGTCCTCTCACACATTTGTACATCATAATCATATCACCTCTCTCCCTCCTATCCCTTAGAGATGGTAAATCTAATTTCTTTAATCTCTCCTCATATGGTCATTCTCTCAGTTCTGGTATCATCCTAGTTGCAGCTCTCTGAACCTTTTCCAGCTTCTTTATATGCTTTTTTAGAAGTGGTGCCCACACCACTGCCACATACTCCAGTCTTGGTCTCACCAATGTTTTTATTATTTTCTCCAGCATCTCTTTGTTTATATAGTTAAAGGCTATTTTTATTCTGTTTAACAGTCCATATGTTTCTCCCACTATCTTATTAATATGATTCTCAGGTGAAAGATTACCCCTAACAGTTATCCCTTAGTCCTTTTCTTTCTCTGATGGGTTAATACTGTAGTATGTTCTCCTAACTTATATTCCATATGAGGCCTTCTTTTACTTACTCGCATTTCCACTACATGACATTTATTTGTGTTAAATTCCATTTTTCACTTCTTGGTCCATTGATCTATCTTATCTAAATCCCTCTGTAATTACCTTCCACTGTTTTCATCTTCTATACGCTTCATGATCTTGGCATCATCTGCGAACATATTCATATAGGGCCTATGCATTTATATCCTTTGGCATGTCGTTAATGAATATTAACCCGTAAACGGCGGCAAAGCTCATAAGAGGTTTTACTGGGGGACGACGGCAAAGCTCTTAGCCCTCACACCCCGGAAGGGCTCTTTAACGCCCATAACAAACTCGGCCCGCGCAACCCGGAAGGGCTCTTGAACGCCCATTGCTTGCGCGAGTGCTTTCGAATTCCGCGCGTAAATTTTTGGTATCGTGGGAGGGTAGGTGGCGCCACCAGACGTAAACTACGCCACAGCATCAGTATCTACCCCGACGCCATCATGGATAGTACGCCAAATAGTGATTCTGCTGTGTCCGATACCGTGCTAGTTCGTCACGCCTTACCCCGACGCCATCGCCTAAATGTGTTATCTCCCGGAGGTATTGAGACGACATTGAGACTTTATGAGCGTGCTGATGCCAAGCATATTGTTGATGATGAAGGCAGTGACGACTCCAGTAATTATAAGTCGAGTGATTATGGCCATGAAAGTGACAAAGAAGAGCAATTCCTGGGATTTGCGAGAGAACATGAGTGATGAGAGTGATGAAGGTGATGTACCAGTTTTTGAGGAAGCTGGTTTACCTACAGACGGTGAACTTGAGAGAGTGAGTGAGTGGGAGAGTTCAAGGTCACTCACCAAATTTCGCATGAGTGACACGACCCCAAGCCCTTTGCCAGCTAAATCGTCTTTCAAGCAACACTTATATAAGAAGAAAATACTTGAAAAGGAGGCTGCGGCAGCTAGGGAACAAGCCAAAATACTTGGTGAGGATGAAGCTGTGAGTGAGGGTGAGCGTGGTGACTCTTCTCGCCCGCCATTGTCTCCCTTATCTACCCACGCCACCCAAGATGACCCGGATGACCCGCATTCTTCCCCACCCCCCCCACCACTGCCAAGGGTTGAGGACCCCCCACTTTCGGCCTATTTGCCTCCTAGGTCCCCCGACAGGAGACATACTGCTGCCGAAAAGGGGAAAGGCAGCAAATATGCCAAAAAAAGCAAAACAAGTAAGCGAGTTTTGTTCGAGGCTCCCGCGGCGTCCACCCCTGCCCGACCCAGCCATACGCCCCCGCAACTTTCCCCACGGTCCTCCCCACCTCTCCAGCCGTCAACATATGTTCCTGACGAAGTCTTTGAGCTCGCATCACCAATACTTGGGCCTAGTGACAGTGAAGCATTGCTTTCTGTCACTCATCGCAGGCCAAGGAGCCCAGGACCTCGGGGGGACACAGCCTCACCTGCCACTCCTTCCCCACCCGCACGCCGCCCACGCATCACTCGTTCCCCGCCAGATTATGTGGGGGCCACTGATGATGAAGGGCACCTCTCTGAAGACTCTGGCCATGATTACATAGGTCCACCGTCAGGGCAAGATGACCACTCTGACGATGACTATATGGACATCGACGACCCTCGACCCATCCGCTTGGCCCGGCGTCGTGCTGCCCGTCGTGCTGGCCGCCTCCCTGGCCGCGCGCCTCCCGGGCCACCAGCTGGAGCTCCTCGTCAGCATAGACAAGACCCATTCTACGTTTTTCAGTGGCAAGACGTAGTTGATGGGGATGGATACAACCCTGATGTGCCAGCTTTTGATGAGGTACTGGAGGGTTCAGGCATTACCCCCAATTTTCCTGCAGGCCCCAATGCTCCACCACACAAACTATTTGAGGCCTTCTTTGATGAGGAGGTGGTAGGCTATGTTGTCAAAGAGACAAATAAGCAGCACCAATTCCAGGTCCACTTTTTGGGCAAGGTGACCAAGGGCCACATGAGGCAGTGGACCCCAGTGACTCATAAAGAGTTCATGGTGTTCCTGGCACTCACCATGATAATGCCTCATGTCAAGAAGCATAGGTTGCCTGACTATTGGATCACCAATGATCTCATATCCACCCCTGCCTTCGGGAAATATATGTCTCGCGACCGGTACCTTGATATCCTCGCAGCGCTCCATCTTGTCACCAACCTTGACGTCCACCTCCCAGACAAGCTGTGGAAGATTAGGACGTTGTACGAGATGATGAGAGAACGCTTCACCTCCTACTTCAAGCCCTTCCGCAAGGTCGTCATTGATGAGTCTCTTGTGCTGTTCCGGGGAAAACTCAGCTTCCAGCAGTACATCCCCTCAAAAAGCAACCTCCTGAGCACCATCCACAAGGGGGAAATGGTGGAGACTGGCAAGGTGGATCGCCGCACCCAGGCCAGGGTGACCAAGCCCGATGCCGATGCCCGATCCCGATGCCGATGAACGACCGCAGCAGTGCAAGCACTGGTACTGAGCTGGATACACAGGCATAGTTTGCCTTTTTCCAGAGGATCTACTGTAAGAAACTGTAAGAAACTGTAAGATGCTGTCCTGGACTACAACATCAACATGAGGCTGGTGGACAAGTCCGACATGCAGATAGGCTTCATTGACTGCCTGCGTACCTCGTGCAGATGGTACAAAAAGTTCTTTCTGCATATGGTGGACATGTCAGTTCTGAATGCCTACAATATATACAAGCTTCGGAATGTGAACACACCCATGAAGTTCAATAGCCTGTGGAGGTTCCAAAAGCAGGTGTTGACGGAGCTCCTGGAGAAGTATGGTACGCCACAGAGGGCAGTGGCACATCCTGGGCCCGCCGTTACTGACCGCTTGCAGTGTGCATATTACATGAATAGGCACAGGCTTATTTCCCTGCCTCAGAATGAATCAGGAAGAACGCAGCAGAAGCGGTGCCATGTCTGCTACAACAGCAGGCTGAGGGCGAGGTCAGGTAAAAAGTCCACCATGGAGTGTGTGGAGTGCAAGGTGGCACTCTGTGCTATAGGGTGCTTCTTTGATTACCACTCCAAGCAGGAGTTCTAATAATCATAGTGAAAGTGCCAAAGAAAATGACAATATGTACAGTATATATATAGGCAAAAAGTGGAAGTAAACCAATTTATTGTTATACAAAAGTCATGTATTATGAGAAAATTGATACAAATACAATTACACCATAATAATATGTGAAAGTGACACACATGTATATAATAAGTGACATTCATATGATTAGAACCTATAGAAATATATAAATCAGTGAAAAAAGACCCAATAAATTGTATATAAAACGTTTACAAAGCATATAACTAAGTGAAAGTGACACAAGACCTAATATTTGATGGCCAAAGTATAATAAACACCTGTGATAACGAATAATCAGTGCCTAATATAACAATAACCTACCTCAATTACTAATAAAATGTACGGTATCGAGTGAAAATGAGCATTATCAGTGACAGTGACACTCTCTAAAGCATATTTATCAAAGTGAAAGTGACACAAGACACAATATTTGATGGCCAAAGTATAATAAACACCTGTGATAACGAATAATCAGTGCCTAATATAACAATAACCTACCTCAATTACTAATAAAATGTACGGTATCGATTGAAAATGAGCATTATCAGTGACAGTGACACTCTCTAAAGCATATTTATCAAAGTGAAAGTGACACAAGACACAATATTTGATGGCCAAAGTATAATAAACACCTGTGATAACGAATAATCAGTGCCTAATATAACAATAACCTACCTCAATTACTAATAAAATGTACGGTATCGAGTGAAAATGAGCATTATCAGTGACAGTGACACTCTCTAAAGCATATTTATCAAACTGAAAGTGACACAAGACACAATACTTGATGACCAAAGAATAATAAACACCTGTAATAACTAATAATCAGTGCCTAATATAACAATAACCTACCTCAATTACTAATAAAATGTACGGTATCGAGTGAAAATGAGCAATATTAGTGACAGTGATACCCTAATAAACATACTTTATATAATTGGCCTCAAAATAACTATAAAAATATCAAATAAACATCACATTCTCAATATCAAACACTAAAATCGTCTAAGGGAGATAAACACTTTGGCGAGACAAGCGGCTAGGTGCGTCGTAGCCGTGGCGACGCATCCGAACGCGGGAAGAATTTGCCGCCGAAAAGCACTCGTCTTCCCGCGCTCACCATTATGCAACCAGAGGGGCTAGAGACCTCTACTCAACGCCATTCTACAGAGGAAGGTTTGTGGAACATTTTTATTTTTTTATTCATAACATTACATGCCATATTCATTGAATTACAGAGCAGTTAACATAGCCCAAAGATCGTCAAAACACCCGGTACCGCAGCACAGTCGCGAGCTATAGTCCCCGGGGCTGGAGGGTTAAGAGGGAGGCCTAAAAAACCCATTTAACCCTCTCACCACGGAAGGGCTCTTGAACGCCCATAAAAAAGCATATAACAGGTACCCGGAAGGGCTCTTGAACACCCAGTGATTGAAAGCCTGTGAGCTTCGTGTGCGAGGCGTCGGTCCGACGCATGTAAACAACAGCCGGCTGGACCGACGCCCCGCATCTCCGGCCACAAGAAGGAGAGCGTCGCTTGTTCGTGTGTGCCTGTATGTTGTTGTTAAGTATCAAAAAGTAGTGTAAAGTGGCTGTTTTTGCCATAAAGTTATCTCCAATAAAATCATCATCACAACTCAACCAGTTGACTTAGAGAGCTCTACTTAACGCCATTCTACAGGTAAATAACACAGCTACGCTTGGGGATGCGCGGGAATGCGGGAAGCAGTCAGATTAACAAATATACGGTAGCCTAGCCTAGACGTTTTTCGGCCAAAACACCCGGGTTTCAGGGAATATTTATGTAATGCGTAGCCGGGGCTGGAGGGTTAAACAGCCTAAAACAATTGTTTTTTGTTTTTTTTTCTATACCTCATATCACTCCTCCACATCCCCTCCTTCCTCCCTTTCCCATCCCCCTTCAATTATCACCTATTTTCCCTGTTATTCCCTAATTTGTTGGTATATTTTTGTGCTAACATTAGTAAACTGTGTGGAGGATGTGCTTACGTGCCTAGCGGGTGTGTTACATAACCGAGTGTGTGTATGAGTAGGCTCAGTGTGGCTTCAGGCCTCGTGGAGGGAGGGGTTGCCTCAATTTTCTCCATAATTCATGAATGGGCTGGTCCATCTATATTCACGATTTTGACCAGAAAAATTATATTTTCACTTGTTTTATTGTTGTTACAGGTTACTATCTTCATAGTGAAGGTAAAATAGGCTCATATGAATAAGTAATAACGATATTTATCGTAAAATGACGATTATAGGCCTGAATGGAGCCAATATGCTCGCCCATGGGCAGCTAGTTCAATACCCTCCCCCCTCGCCGTTGCCGGGTTAAAAACATTATAGGAGCCAGCACCGCACCCTGCGGAACTCCACTTGTGACGTCTTTCCACGTGGAAAATTTATCTCTGATAGTAGTCCTCATCTGTCTCCCTGAAAGATAGTCCTCCATCCAATTTAACAAACTACCCTGAATCCCTCCATACTCTTTTAGTTTCCACTTCAGCCAGTTTCCACTTCAGCCTGCTATGCGATACTCTTTCTAAAGGCTTCTTCATGTCAATATATACGCAGTCCACCCATCCATCTCTCTCTTGTAATATGTCGACAACTCTATCATAAAAACTGAGTAGATTTGTAACACATGAGGTACCCTCCCTGAATCCAAATTGCCTGCTTGACAGTCATTATTTTTTTCCAAGTAAATCATCCATCTTTTCTTAATTATTTTCTCACAGATTTTGCACACTATACTAGTAAGTGACACAGGTCGATAATTTAATGGATGCTCCCTGTTCCCACCTTTATAAATCGGTACAATGTTGGCTCTCTTCTAGTCCATTGGTAATTTTCCCACTTCCAGAGAGTATTTCATTAACTCGTATAAGAGTTTCAATAGTTCGTCAGCACATTCTTTCAAAATCCATCCCGCTACATTGTCAGGTCCCACTGCTTTTTTCACATCTAGTCCTTTCATTATTTCTACTAGCTCCTCTGAAAGAAACTTAATCTCTCCCAGTTTATCACCAATTTCATAAATTTCACCTACCGGTACTTCTTCAAAGTTCTCATCTTTAGTATATACTGAGTGTAGCGTATTGTTCATAACTTCACACATATTCTGGTCATCATCATAAGTGGTCCCTTCAACTTTCAACCTCACTATTCTATCCCCTTTCCTTCATTTTACTATTTATAAACCTATAGAACAGCTTAGGATCACTCAAATTTTTTCACAATGTTCTTTTCATATGCTCTGGCTTCTTGTCTCCTGATTGTAGCATATACATTTCTTAATCTCTTGTATCTGTTCCAAGTTTCTCTATTACACCTTTTTCTAGCTGCCTTCCACACCTGGTCTCTCTTTTCCTTGGCTTTCCTACATTTTTTCATTAAACCAATCCTTTACCTTTGTTGACTTATTACCTTGTTTAGGGACGTATTTATTGACTCCTTCTTCATATATTGTTTTAAATACTCCATACTTCTCGTCTACACTATTTCTCTGATGTATTTCGCTCAAGTCAACATTTCTGAATTATTGTCTCAGTAGCCTAATTGGTAGTCTCCTTTTGCATAGTCAAACCTATTTTCTTTGTGCTCCTCCCTCTCCACCATATTGGAATAACCCAATAGGATTTCTATGTCCATTACAACATGATCACTTTTGCCTAAAGGTGGTAAGTATTTTATATCAGAAATTACATCTGGGTCTCTAGTAAACATTAGGTCCAATCTGGATGCTTCATCATTTCCCCTTCTTCTCGTATTTTCCTTTATATTTTGCACCAATAAATTTTCTGTGACCATATCCAGTAGCCTATACCCCCACGAGTTCACATTGCTGCCAGCTGCTCTCTGTTCCCAATCCACCTCTTTACAGTTGAAGTCCCCTACTATAATTAATTCATTGTTTCTACGAGTTAATTTTTCAATAGAAATAATCATCTCATCTTTGATAAATTTGTATTCCTCCTCTTCCCAAGCCCCTGTGTAGGGCGGCATGTAGGCCACTGCAATATCCGCCTTTTGATTGTCATCATCTGTCAATTCTACTGCTAATATTTCTGCTTTACTATTATTCAGATCAATCATTCTTGTTTTCAATTTATTATGCGTAAGAATTAGCACCCCTCCCCCCATCTTGTGTTCTCTATCCCTTCTCCAGATATTATAGTTGTTCCAAATATATATAGTTATTATATACAGTAGTTCCAAACTTATCCCTTTATTTAGTTTAGTTTCACATAGACACAATATTAAGGGCTCTTCCTGTCTGATGTAATCATTAATTTCTAATTTCTTTGATATCAGCCCATCCACATTGCTATAGACCATCTTGCACCTGTTGCTTTTACCATTATGATTGATATTCCCGTCTTTATCCTACTATTTTCCTTTCCTGTTGCACCTCTCCCTCCAATCCTTCTTCCTGTACCACCACGTCTTTTCTCCCCCCCTCCACCCCTATCTTCTCCCCCTTCTTCAGGTACCACTTCTTTACTTTCCCATCCATGTTCCTGTAGAAAAAATCCCCCTTCTCCCCTTCTGTTCTATTATCGTTCTTTTCTTTGACTTCTCGATTTATTTCTCTCATTTTTTCCCTCTTCCGCATTTAGATCTTTCCTTAGTTTAACAATTCTGTATTCCCCCTCCTGACTTAACTTCCAGCTGGATCTGAGTACCTCCTCTGCTACTTTAGTTGACTTAAATCTAATCTTCATTGGCCTTATTTCTCCTTTCTTGTATTTCCCTAGTCTCCAATAATCCTCTACCTCTCTCTTCCATCCCTCCTTATCTTGTCTATCTATCACATCAATCATCTTCTCAACTTTCTTCATCTCCACACCTTTTCTCGTATTTCTATCTGATATTTCCTCTTCTACATCTCCAAACATAATTACACACCTCTTCTTGTTAATAATATCACTGACCTGTTTCTCATTTTGTCTAATGGCATTAACTACCCTCCTGTTCAGGTTCTCCTCCTGCTGTTCCTTTTGCTCCTCAATAATTGCTTTTAGTTGTACTTCTGCTTCACCCACTCGATCACCCCAGACATTTTTCATTTGAGATACTGTACCTCTTCCTCCATTTTGTGTGTCCTGTCCTGGTTTGTTTCCACTCCTTGTTTTAGCCTAGCATTCTCCTACCTCAATTCACAAATCTCTCTCTCTCTCAGCCCTGTCCCTATACCCATCATCTATCTCTTTCACTCTCTCATTTAAATGTTCTTTGAATTCCTTAATCTGTTCTTTTAAAGCCACATTCTCAGATACCAATTCGTTGACCCTAGCAGTTAAATCATTTAAACCCTCCCCCGGGACACGGCTCTCTTCCACTACAGTCCCAATGGTCTTCCTCCACCCCTCCAATTCCTTCCTCCACTTTATCAGCCCCATCAGATTCCTGTTCAGGAAGGTGATCTGGTCCACCATTTATACAGAACTTACAATTTCAAAAGAAAGTTTAGGGCCAGTGTAAGTGAGCGTCCTACCACCACCGTACCAAAACACATAAATCGCTTAGCACTTGACGAGTGTCATAGGCCCCCCTCTCACCAACACCACCCCTCCCCCTTGACGTAGACACATTCTAAACCGTGGTACCGGTATACGATTTTACCGAAATGGGAACTTAAACTCGAACAGGTTAAAAAAAAAAAAAAAAAAAAAAAAAAAAAAAAAAAAAAAAAAACAGAGAAGCATAATAAGTTAACTATTTAACAAATCGCATATCGCGGGATATTAGTAGTGACGTTATTGAGGAAGAAACTCATGCAACCATCAATAGTGTAAATTCGGACCGGGGATAAGAGAGACAGGAAGTGGTTAGGGCAGTGATGATTCTGTTTCATAAGTTTATCGAAAGTGTTACTTAAAGTTTAAACCAAAGCCAGTGTTAATGATTGGAAGCTCAAACAAGTCCTAACCACAAAACAGTGACCCCCCCCACCCCCCTGTCTAGCCCCTTTCCCTCCCCTGCGTCGTTACATACAAGAAAGTTGAGTAAAATATTCTTATAGATATGAATACCAAGGACGTTTGCAGTATCTGTAGGGACAGAGTGAGAGACAAACATGGCACAAAATGCCAAATATACAAAGACAAGTTTCATTGGTGCTGCATAGGACTTTCACCACCGATAAACATGGCTTATAATAATAAGGGGAAGAACTTCCATTTTTGCAACAGCTGTGCTGAGTTCACAATGCAAATCATCCAGACTGTGGAAAAAAACAGAGGTACAAGATAGACCTAAATATAGCCAAGAGGCGGTGTTATTCCAACAAAATTGGGGAACCACACCAAGAATTTCCCCTCATACATCCCTGACCACAACCGTATCAAATTCAAGTACTCCTATTTCGTCTCACCCAAAACAACCAACAACACCTCCCTCTGAACAAACACCACACACAACTCCTCCCACACAAAAACTCTCATCAGCCCCCTCCCTACCACCTCGAAACACCGCGACGTCACCAAATACCACACCGCCGCCGCCTCCCACCTCCCCACATGACCCGCCCCCCTCCACACCTCTGCCATCTGCCTACTTACGCCCGGCAGATCATGACACCCAGCCCCCCTCTACACCACCTCATAACACCACACCATCCCTAAACCACACCACTATTTCCCCGAACTACCAGACCTCCCCCTCCCAGACCCAACTAGCCCGCAGCATAGCTCACCACCTGCCCACCTACAACCGACACGTAACTCCACCCCCCTGCAGGCCTCACCCACCCATACACCAAGCCCACTATCAACCACAACCACACTTAGCTCACCACATAACCCCTCGCAGCCCCAGCCACACCTACTGGGGTTGTCTACACCAGTGTGCAGATATTATCTGGAAAGAAGGTGCTACTTTGGTCAAAAGGGCCAATATAATGGCAAGTCATGTAGATTTGCTCATCCCAAAATTTGCAACAACATAACCAGTCATGGAAAATGTAGATTTGGTGAAACCTGCAAATACCACCACCCATCCCTTTGCAAGACATCACTTGAGAACAAGACCTGCTACAATATGAAATGCCCAGCTTTTCATATTAAAGGGACTTGGAGATATGCTAGACCTAACACGAATGGTAGAAAAAAAACTCTCTAGCTATGCGAGGACGAGACAGAGGAAAAAGGCAAGGAGGGAAAGGGCAGACGAAGATGAAGAGACTGAGGGAGATGGAAGAGCACATAGAACACCTCGAGCACCTCCTGGCCTCCCAAGAGTGGCAAATACATCCCGAAGACTATTAGGTACACATAGTACTCCAAACAATCTCTCCCCAATCTTGTTTGCAAATATCCAAGGCCTAAAAAATAGAACCACGAACAAAGTACCATTTATTAGGGGCCTGCTAGAAGAAGGAAACGCTATATTTGCGGCTCTCACAGAAACTCACATTAAAGATCAGGAAGATAGTGAGGTATGGATTCCTGGTTACAACCTACATAGGGCGGACAGAACGCATAGATCACATGGAGGTGTAGCCTTGTACATCCATGACTCACTTATATGTACTGAATTCCTAAATAACAGTAATGAAGTGGTGGAAATACTTGGAGTTAAAATAGAATCCCTAAATTTAGCAGTTATTGTTACATACAGGCCTCCAGACTCATCCCGAGAAGAATTCAAAACCCAGCTCAACAAAATAAAATCAGAAGTGGAAACCCTGGGGAACCCAACACCAAATATTATATGGCTAGGAGACTTAAACCTACCAAACATTAAATGGAGACAACTAGAAAACCAGTTAGTGGCAAACAACACCGGAGAAGCAAATACGAGAGAGCTTTTTGAACTTTGCGATTTTTTTAGTCTTACCCAACATATTGCTGAACCCACACGGGAAAACAATACCTTAGACCTGGTCTTCACTAACAACGACTCTCTAGTACACAGCATTAACATATCGGACACAACATACTCAGATCATAAATCAATTGAGATCAAAACAACCTTAGAAAGTGTACAGACAACCTCAGAATCGAGAACAAAAACCGGCCCCTTCAGTAAATTTAACTTCAATAACAAAAACATTAGGTGGGAAGAGGTAAATCAAGAAATGAAGGAAATAGACTGGGAAGATTTAATGAATAACCTGACACCAGCAGAATGTCTAGTCTTAATAACAGAAACCATGACCCAAATCTGTAGCCACCATATACCTGCAAGACAAACAAAACGAAGAAGCAAACAAGATCGGGAAAGGAGGAGGCTGTACAGAAGAAGAAAATTACTTGCACAAAGACGCACACATCAAAATCTACAGGATAGGCAAAAGGCCGAAATAGATAGAGAAATTGTGGAAATTGAACAAAGGCTAAGAATATCATATGAAACTACAACATATGGAAGAGGAGAGGAAAGCTATTGCAGGTATAAAGGAAAATTCCAAATACTTCTTTTCATACGCCAAACAAAAGGCTAAAACAACATCAAACATCGGCCCACTGAGCAAAGGGGACGGCTCTTTCACAGGGGACAAAAAGGAAATGAGCGAACTCTTAAGCAGGCAGTATGAAATGGCATTCAGTGAGCCTGATGAAACAAAAGTCATCAGAGACCAAAATATATTTTTCATGGAAACCTCCCCCACGGAAACCCCCCAGATGCTGGATATTGATTTCGGTCCAAAAGACATAGAAGAGGCCATTTCCAACATGCCATCCCACTCGGCACCAGGCCCGGACTCATGGAATTCGATCCTAATGAAGAAATGTAAGGAAAACCTCTCAAAACCCCTGGCTATAATGTGGAGAAGGAGTCTAGACACTGGTGACATACCAGATAGCTTGAAAAACGCAATAATTGCCCCACTGCATAAAGGAGGGAGTAAACCACTACCAAAAAACTACCGCCCGGTAGCTCTAACCTCTCACATCATTAAAGTTTTCGAATGAGTCCTGCGAAGAAAAATTTCAACATTCATGGAGACAAATGAACTACACAACACCGGTCAACATGGGTTCAGAGCGGGAAGATCATGTCTCTCACAACTTTTGGAACACTATGACAAAATTCTTAAAGCGCTAGAAGAGAAGAAAAACGTGGATGTCATTTACACCGATTTTGCTAAGGCATTTGATATATGTGACCATGGTATAATAGCCCACAAACTGAAGGCAAAAGGTATAACTGGGAAAATCGGACGGTGGATATACAATTTCCTCGTAAACCGAAAACAATCAGTAGCAGTAAACCAAGTCACATCTGAGCCTTCGGATGTCAAAAGCTCAGTGCCCCAAGGAACAGTGCTAGCGCCCCTTCTGTTCCTCATACTAATTTGCGACATAGATACCAGCACCAGACACAGTACGGTGTCGTCTTTTGCTGATGACACAAAATTAAGCAAGATAGTAAACACACAAGAAGACACGGGCCGACTGCAGGAAGACATGAATGTAGTGTTCCAGTGGACCAGGGAAAACAGTGGGCGGGTGCCCAACCCCGAAAAGGGTTGAAATAGGGGAGCTATCCCCCCGCCAAAGGCAGCTTTCTAGGGCCTTTCCTAGCTGATGCTGAGAGGATTGGGTTCTAGTCATGTGGTGATGGGCTGGTCTATCAGAGTGAGAACTGAGCGATCTCTGCCATACCCATAGCTTACTCTGACTGTTCCTTTTACTTATATATTTTCTAGATCTCAAGTGACGGCGTCTCTTGCGTGGATTGACCTCCTAATCTACCAAGATTGGAAGCCAAAGCGTCACATCTTTCCTTTGCCCTTCAACTTTCTCTTCATAATTGCTGAGGGGCACAGGGCCCTGGGTGGGGCTTTGGTTTCCCGGGCGTTTCCGCGCCCTCCTCGGCTCCCCGCCATGGAGTGGCTTCGGTCACCCAGGCTTTGTTGTGGTCGGCGGGGAGGGTTCTGTGGGGGCGCTCGGTTGTGGCCTTGGCCTTGCTCGGGGCCTTGGGGCTGTTCGGCCAGGCAGCTTGGGGAAAAACAATAACAACAACAACAACATGCAATTCAATGAGGAAAAATTCCAATTAATACGGTACGGAGATAATAATGGTGTTAAAGAAATTACAAATTACTTAACAGAATCTAACCACATAATAGAACGGAAAGACAGTGTGAAAGACCTTGGGGTGTTAATGTCTGAAAATATGGGTTTCAAAGTACATAACCAGGTCAAAGTGGCGGCTGCGAAACGTCTAACGGGTTGGATTCTGCGTACTTTTAAAACACGCGGTGAAGCACCTATGATAACGCTCTTCAAATCTCTAGTGCTACCGCGGCTTGAATATTGTAGCGTATTAACATCCCCATACAAAGCAGGTGAAATAAATTACGTAGAGAGTGTACAAAGAAATTTCACTTCGCATATAAGTTCGATAAAACAGCTACACTATTGGGAGCGTTTAAGAGCACTGAATCTGTACTCACTGGAACGTAGAAGAGAACGTTACCTAATAATATACACGTGGAAAATCGCAGAGGGTTTAGTACCAAACCTACATACTCCGATAGTCATGAAATTCAGTGATAGGAGAGGCTGGGAATGCGAAATCCCCCGGATGAATAACAGGGGTGCTATGGGCTCTCTGCGAGAGGGCTGGTTATCACACAGAGGCCCACGTCTCTTCAACAAACTCCCACGGCGAGTAAGAGACATGAGGGACGTCTCGTTAGACAGCTTCAAGAGAGCCCTGGATGTCGAACTGCAAAAGGTGCCAGACGAGCCCATCCTCGCAAGGGAGCGAGCTGTCGCTTCAAACAGTCTACTGCACCAAATCACCACCCAAAACGAGGGGCGTTACGCTCCTTGGTGCCGCTAGAAGAGTGGCGAACACATCATAAGGTATCATAAGGTAAGGTCCTCCTTACCTTCAAGAAAGCCTGAATAATCCTCTTCCTCCTCATAAAAACATTCCCAACTCGTATCCCTGGCTTCGGTGTCAGCCATTGTTGTTGTCATGTGACGTCACCAGCCTTACCAGCTGATTTTTCAAAACAAACTTTCATTATACATTCATATTTTTAAATAACTTGCACTGAACACTTTCCTGATACAATATGATTAGCGGGACAATACACAATAATCTCCTGTATACCCCACTTTAGGCAAGGCAGATGGTAGTTTGAGGAGCGCCAGCCAACGACGTCCGCTTCCGCTCGTCTCTCGTGTGTGTGTGTGTATTATCACTCCAAGGTCCTTCTCATGCCGTGTTTTGCCGATTTTTTCAATTCCTAATTTGTACTCCCAGCTTGGCCTTATCTCACTTGTTCCCACTTCCAAAACATGACACTTTTCTGCATTGAAACTCTTTTTCCAGGTTTGCCATCTGTGCAACTTATCTAGGTCATTTTGAAGATCCTGACAACTTTCTATACAGGTGATATTCTTCATGATCTTAGCGTCATCCGCGAACATATTCATATGACTATCCAAATTTTCTGGCATGTCGTTTACATGAAGTAGGAATATTATCGGACCCTGTGGTACTCCGCTCGTCACACTCCTCCACTGGGAATATTTGTCTCATATTGTGGTCCTCATTTCTCTTCCTATTAAAAAGTTTCCATCCATTTTAACATCCTACCATGTATAATACACCTCCAACAACCTGCAATTTCCACAATAACCTTTTGTGAGGCACCCTGTCAAAGGCCTTTTTCAGGCCCAGGTAAACACAGTCAACCCATCCCTCTCTCTCCTGTGTAACATCTACCACTCTGCTATAAAAGCTTAATAAATTAGATACACAAGATCTCCCTTCCCTGAATCCAAACTTTTTCTCACTAAGCACCCGTCCCTCTATGAAGTGTGTCCACTTTTTTCTTATAATTGTCTCACAAATATTGCAAACAATGTTGGTGAGGGACACCGATCTGTAGTTAAGCGGATTTTCTCTGTCTCCTCTTTTGTAAATAGGTACAATGTTAGCTCTCTTCCAATCCACTGGCAGGTTTCCTTCATTCAGTGAAGATTTGATGTTATAGATTGGACAGACGCAACATTTTTACTATTCTGTATTTTTGCTTTATAATCAAACTTCAAATCTCGTCTTCCCCATGCTTTACCAAGATTACTTTCAAACTTCCTTATTGATTCGGAATCGACTACATACTGGGGCAGCGCGTTCCACTCATTTACCACTCTATCACAAAATGAGTTCTTTGCCTTTTCAAGCCTATTTCTTTCTTTGTAAATTTTCTTAGAGTGTCCTCTCGTTCTTGTTCCCTCCCGCATCAAGAAGATACCTTCACACACATCCTCATCATACTTTCCTGACACTATCTTAAAAGTCTCTATCATATCCCCTCTCTTTCTCCTATATGCCAGTGTCGGAAGCCCCAGTGTCCTCAACCTTTGTTCATAGCCCGCGTTCTTCAACGTTGGTACTAGCTTGCTAGCTCTCCTCTGCACTTTCTCCACTGCTTCTATATCCTTTACCATATATGGAGCCCACACCTGGTTCGCATATTCCAGGTGCGGCCTAACCAGCGCTGTATAGAGATTCCTGAATATTTCTTCGTCAAGTGACACAAATCTCCTCCTTATCAGCCCTACAATTCTATTGGCTTTGTTTATCTTTTCCGCTAAATGTTCTGAGAAATTTAACTTATTGTCTATCACTACTCCTATATCCTTTTCTTAGCTCGGGTTTTTCCATTTTCGGGTTTTGTTACTTTTAACCCTCGCGGCCCGGGCTGGTCCTCCAAAGGACGGAGGTCGTATCCGGGCGATCTGGCCGAAAAACGTCTAGGACTAGGCTACCGTATTTTAGTTTATTTTAACTGCTAGAAATTTCCCACGCATGTATAAACGTAGGGCGGTTTTCAATCTGTAGACTGGCGTTGAGTAGAGCTCTCTAAGTCAACTGGTTCAGTTGTGATGACGATTTCAGTGGAGCAAATTTTACCGCGATGTTGACAATTTTGGAGCTTTTCAGACACTAATTTCGTCTGACGTCACAACAATAACATTGATCCGACGTCTCCTTATTGTTTTCGGAGGTGCGGTGACGCAACGATCGGCTTTGTTTACATGCGTCGGACGCACGGCGTTCAGACCAAGCTGAATAGGCTTTCAAGCTTACTATCTGCTGAAAGGACACCTGGGCTGCTGCCCTATTTTCGCGGTGTCCTTGCACAATGACACCCGGGCTGGAAGGGTTAAATATTGTATTTTCAGAGTTCTTCCAATATTACCCCTTTATTTACGCCTTTTACCCCGCAATTTCCCTGATCTTCATAGCCCTCCCCACTATCGGGGGCCGTGTCTTAACCCGGTGAGACCCAGCGTCGCACGTGTTGCGTCGGCAGCGTTTGATCACCAACTCCCAGCGACGCATCACGTGCGTCCGACATATAAAAAACACTTACGTGGCTCGTAAGGTAGGAAATGGCGGGAGAATAGGAGGGGGAGGTACCGTAGTGTGTGTGGGAGCCGGGCCAGTAGGTGTGAGCGGGCCGAGACAGCCGCGCGGCTGGTGGTGGTGGGCTTAGTGGGGATAGTTTGCCGGGCCAGTAGGTGTGAGCGGGCCGAGACAGCCGCGCGGCTGGTGGTGGTGGGCTTAGTGGGGATAGTTTACACCCTTAGTTCACCGCCACTTTGAACCTTCATTACTCCGGTCGTATGGGAGCTAGAGGCTTGAGATTTATGTGAGACACTCCTTAGGATGTATGCCGTACAATGCTATACTCAGTTTTTACCCTAGTGCTCCCGGGCGGGTGGTCATGCGGGGGAGACGAACTATTGAACCCCCCCCCCCCCGAATGACCGAAATGAGTTTTTTTTTTATTTTTGTCTTCATTTCTCACCATTCTCTTCCATTTTGGCTCAACACATTTTTTTGAGGCTCCCCCCCCCCCCCCCCCAAAAAAAAAAATTAATAATGATTTTTTTTTTTTTTTTTTTTTTTTTTTTTTTTTTTTTTTTTTTTCTCATCCTTGTCTTCCATTTTAGCAAACAAAAAAAAGAAGTGAAAATGGCTTGGGACTGGGGTGAACAAAATATTATAACTAGCCGGGGCTCAACGGGTTAAGATTGATAGATAATGGGAAAATAGTAAAATGCGACAGTCCTTGGTATTAACCCTTCAGACTCGGAAGGGCTCTTAAACACCCATAAAAAACACACCCGAGCTACCCGGAAGGTCTCTTAACCCTTCCTACCCGGGCTGTCTTACCCAATGACGGTCGCCCCTACCCGGGCGAAATGGCTGAAAAACGTCTAGGCCTAGGCTACCGTATTTATGTTTATTTTCACTGCTAGAACTTTCCCACTCATCTATAATCGTAGTGCAGTTTTCAATCTGTATTTTGGCGTTGAGTAGAGCTCTGTAAGTCAACTGGTTCAGTTGTGATGACGATTTCAGTGGAGCCAATATTGCAGAGATATTGCCAATATGGGGGCTTTTCAGACACTAATTTCGTCTGACGTCAGAACAATAACATTGAAGTCTTCTCCTTCTTGTTTTCGGAGGTGTGGTGACGCAACGCTTGGGTTTGTTGACATACGTCGTACGCACGGCGTTCAGACCAAGCTTAATTAGGCTATTAAGCTGCTGCCTTAGGTAAGGCATACCGGGTAGTGGCCCTTCTTTCGAGCTGTCCTTACCTAAGGCAGACCGGGTAGGGAGGGTTAAACACCCATGAGCTTAAGCCTGTAAGCTTGGTGTGCGAGGCGTACGTCCGACGCATGTAAACAACAGCCGGCTGGACCGACACCCCGCATCTCCCGCCACAAGAAGGAGTGCGTCGCTTGTTCGTGTGTGCCTGTATGTTATTGTAAAGTATCAAAAAGTAGTGTAAAGTGACTGTTTTTGCCATAAAGTTATCTCCAATGAAATCATAATCACAACTGAACCAGTTGACTTAGAAAGCTCTACTTAACGCCATTCTACAGGTACGAAACACATCTACGCTTGGGGATGCACGGGAATGCGGAAACAAGCCAAATAACAAAGATGCGGTAGCCTAGGCCTAGACGTTTTTCGGCCAAAACCCCCGGGTTTCGGTTTATATATATATATATAATACATAGCCGGGGCTGGAGGGTTAAGTATCTGGGCAGTTTGTTGAGTAAAGATGGGACTATGGATGAAGAAGTGTGGGAGAGGGTACAACAGGGGAAGAGGGTTGTAGGAATGCTGAAAGCAGTAACAAGAAATTGGGTGGTTAGTATGGAAGTGAAGAAGTCCTTGCATGACAGTGTGGTAATCCCGACACTGACTTACGGAAGCGAAGCATGGACGTTGGTTGAGAGACTCGGACCAAGAGTGAGAGCAGTGGAAATTAATTACTTAAGAACTGCGTGCAGAGTTACATGGAGGGATAGACAGACTAATGAGGAAGTAAGAAGGAGGTGTGGTGTGGAGGTAGATGTGCTGGAAAGTGTGAAAAGGAACAACTTGAGATGGTTCGGCCACATGGAACGTATGGAAAGCGAGAGAATGACTAAGAGGGTGTACGAAAAAGGTGGAGGGACAGAGAAGGAGAGGTAGACCGAATGAGAGGTGGAAGGATGGAGTGAGGAAGTACATGAACGAAGGCAGTGCTGGTTGGGGGGAGGGGCGTCGACTGACTGGGGACAGAGGTGCATGGGGCGGTTCGTTCGTGGCCACCCCTTCGGGGATCACGGCGTCAGGCAAGATAGATAGATAGATCCTCTAACTTCCGTTCTAGTTTGTACAACCTTACCGCAAATGCAGATATTGCTGCTCCCTCCTCTGAGAACCCTGAAATATCGAATACATCACGGTGATCACGATCATAAGGGTCTCTGTTGGTTATCACCCTGCTCGGAGGTAGGCTAAGTCGGTTCCTCCCACCACTGGCCATGCTGCCAGCTGGTCTTTGTTTACACCTGTTCGGCACCAAAAGTTTCGGCGGGAATATCCATTGTTTTTATTTCTATTTTTTCAAATTAAATTAAATGCAACTCTCATCTTTTTAAACAAGGTAGTATATTCACTAATTGTATTCAAATGATAATTATTAAACAAAAGGACAACACATATGAACGTTCCAAAATACGAAACCACCAAATAGGCGCTGGCTGAATCAGCTGGTCGCACGCACGTCCTCCCTCCACCACGGGGGGGTTGTGTACTCACCTAATTGTAGTATACAGAATTTGAGCCTAAGCTCGTGTTGTCCTGTCTCTCTCTCTACATTTATCCAATTTTGCTTTAAAAGTTTGGATATTTCTTGCTCCCACCACCTCCCCATCCAACTTATTCCAACAATCAATGCTTCTATACGGGAAGCTGAACTTTCTTACTTACATCAGACTTACATACAACTTTCCTCAACTTACATTCATGACCCCTGGTTCTTCCCTCGTCCCTCACCACAAAATCTCCCTTGTCGATCTTCTCAAAACCTTTCACACACTTAAACATCATGATCATGTCACCTCTCTCTCTCCTCTCCCTCAGCATTGGCAGCTATAGCCTCTCCAATCTCTCCTCATATGGCAGGTCTCTAAGGCTAGCTATCATCTTAGTAGCAACTCTCTGAACTCTTTCCATTTTTTTATTATGTTTTATAAGGTGTGGAGACCACACCACTGCTGCATACTCCAGTCTTGGTCGTATTATTGTCCCTATTATTTTTGCTAACATCTCTTCATCTAAATAATTCAGAGCTATTCTCATGTTAGTCAACACTGCATAGGTTTCACCATCTATTTTATTTATATGCTGTTCAGGTGACAAGCTGCCTGCCATAACTACCCATAGGTCTTTTGCTTTCCCATCTTTACTAATTATTTCATCTCCTATTTTATATCCCCAAGAAGGTCTATATTTACTTTTTCCCATCTCAAGAACCTGACACTTACTCGTGTTGAATTCCATTTTCCAAGTTTGACTCCACGCCTTCTGCGTGTCGTAAGAGGCGACTAAAGAGGTTGGGTCGGTGGGCTTGCGACCCCCACCCGGAAAAAATATCTAAGCAAAGAAAAACGAACGAACAGCCTCGGATGAGGACGGAACCAACGTTGACGAACCACGACCGACTAAGGACATGCCTTCGGACATTCTGAGAATGGCTACGTGGAATGTTAGTGGCATGAATGATGGCACAAAAGAGAGAGAGGTTCTGGAAGTGTTAGTGAATGCCAGGCTGGATGGATGTGGAATGACAGAGACCAAATGGAAAGGTTCAGATGTGAGAGAGTGGGAGTGTGGAATGGGTGTGTGTGCTGGAGTGAGTGAAGGAACAGCGAGAGAAGGTGCATGTTTGTTTGTAAGTAGCAAATGGAAGGAATGTGTAAGAGAGTATGGGTCTGTGGGTTCAAGGATTGTGTGGGTGAGAATGAAAGTAGGAATACAAACGTGGGTGATTGTATGCGTGTATGCCCCGACAGAGGATATACTTGAAAGAAAGAAAGAGGAGTTCTGGATGAATGTGGAGGCGTGCCTGGAGAAGTTTGACAAGAACGAAAGAATATTTCTGATTGGGGATATGAATGGTAAGGTGGGTGATAGGAAAGTTGAGGGAGTGGTGGGAGGGTGGGGGGTACCATCAGAGGTGAATGGGAATGGTAGTGCACTTGTGGACGTATGTGTGGGGAGGAGGCTGTAGATAGCCAACACCTTCTTCCGACACAGAATGATCCACAGGTACACGTGGAAACGGATGTTGACGATGAAGGATAAGACAGTGGTGGAACGAAAGTCATTGATTGATTATGTATGTGTGGATGAACGAATGAAGAAATCTGTGATGGATGCTAGGGTGTATAGGGGTATTGGAGGGGGTCTGTCTGATCATTATGTAGTGGTAGCTAAGGTTAGGATACAAAAGAAGTGGGTGAGGAGAGCGGGAGGGAGGCGAGAGGAGGGTGGAATGGTGAGGAGGGTGGAGAGGTTGCAGGAGGAGGAAGTCAGGGAGGAGTACAGGAGAGCAGTGGAAAGACGACTAGGTGGGTTCGACCTGGAAGTTATGGAGGAAGTGGAGGAGATGAGCAAGGTGTTTAAGGATGAGATCTGTGCAGCATGTGAGGAGGTGTGTGGAGTGAGGAGAAGAGGGAGGGGAGTGAAAGGTACAGCATGGTGGACAGAAGAGGTAAGAATAGCTGTGGAAGAAAAGAAGAAAGCATATAGAGAGTGGTTGGGTAGTAGAGGGAATGAAGATTCCGAGAGACAGAAACGAGCGAGGTACGTGGAGAGTAAGAGGGTGGTGAAGAGAGTAGTGAAGGAAAGTAAGAGAAGAGTAGATGAGGAATTTGGAAGGAATCTGAGTGTAAAATGGAGGGAGAGTAAGAAACTGTTCTGGAAAGAAGTCAAGAAAGTTAGGGAAGGTAGCAAGGGAAACAGTAAGGGTGTGAAAGATAAGAATGAGAGAATGCTAGCCGAGAAGCAAGAGAGAGTCGAAAGATGGAGGGAGTACTTCAGTAAGTTGCTAAATGAAAGGAATGAAGAGCCAGCAAACATAGCTGGATATGGTATGGGAGGGAGAAGAAGAGAAGTAGTGGAGGAGGTGGGGATCAGGAGGTCAGAAGTGTGGGAAGCCATGAAAAGAGTGAAGTTGGGGAAAGCACCAGGAACAGATGGAGTGTGTGGGGAAATGTTGAGGTATGGTGGTGAGATAGTGATAGAATGGGTATGGAAAATGTGCAAACTAGCATGGGAGAAGGGGAGTGCACCCGATGACTGGAAGACTGGCATAATAGTCCCCCTATATAAGGGCAAAGGGGAAAGAGGAGTGTGTGGTAACCACCGAGGAATATGTCTTCTAAGCGTAGTAGGGAAGGTATACAGTAGGGTAGTGATTGAGAGAGTGAGAGTGAGAACGGAGAAATGGATAGGCGACGAGCAGGGAGGTTTTAGGAAGGGAAGAGGATGTGTAGATCAGATTTTTACCCTGAATTGTGTTGTGGAGAAGTATCTGGAGAAGAAACAAAAGGTGTATGTTGCCTTTATGGACTTGGAGAAGGCCTATGACAGAGTGGATAGAGAAAGTTTGTGGAAAGTACTTAGAATATACGGAGTAGAGGGCAAGTTGCTGAAAGCAGTGAAGAGCATGTATGAGGGTGCAAAGGCGGCAGTACGTGTGGAGAGTGAGCAGAGCGAGTTCTTTGACCTGAATGTTGGTTTGAAACAGGGGTGTGTGATGTCCCCGTGGTTGTTTACTGTATATATGGATGGAGTTATGAAAGAAATACTATCAAGAGCAGTGGATGTTGGTGTATCGCTGAAAAGGGAGGGAATTGAGTGGAAGCTACCTATACTGCTGTTTGCGGATGATACAGTTCTGATGAGTGATAATGAAGGGAGTTGCAGGGTCTGGTAAATGAGTTTGGAACAGTGTGCGAAAAACGGAATTTGAAGGTAAATACGGGGAAGAGCAAGGTTATGGTCTTCGAAAGGGGTGAAGTCACAGAGTGTGAGGTGAAGCTGAACGGTCAGGCTATGGAGATCGTCAACTCTTTTAAGTATCTGGGCAGTGTGTTGAGTAAAGATGGGACTATGGATGAAGAGGTGCGGGAGAGGGTACAACAGGGGAAGAGGGTTGTAGGAATGCTAAAAGCAGTAACAAGAAATAGGGTGGTCAGTATGGAAGTGAAGAAGTCCTTGCATGACAGTGTGGTAATCCCGACACTGACTTACGGAAGCGAAGCATGGACGTTGGTTGAGAGACTCAGACCAAGAGTGAGAGCAGTGGAAATGAATTACTTAAGGAGTGCGTGCGGAGTTACATGGAGGGATAGACAGACTAATGAGGAAGTAAGAAGGAGGTGTGGTGTGGAGGTAGATGTGCTGGAAAGCGTGAAAAGGAACAACTTGAGATGGTTCGGCCATATGGAACGTATGGAAAGCGAGAGAATGACTAAGAGGGTGTACGAGAGCGAGGTGGAGGGACAGAGGGGGAGAGGTAGACCGAATATGAGGTGGAAGGATGGAGTGAGGAACTACATGAACGAAGGCGGTGCTGGTTGGGGGGAGGGGCGTCGACTGACTGGGGACAGAGGTGCATGGGGGCGGTTCGTTCGTGGCCACCCCTTCGGGGATCACGGCGTCAGGCAATAGAATAGATAGATAGATAGATATAATTTATCTAGGTCTCTCTGTAATTCTTCACAACTACTCCTACTTGTAATATGCTTAATTTTGCATCATCAGCAAACATAGATATATGAGCCTATTCCCATTTGAAGGTCGTTGATGAAAACCAAAAACCTGATTGGGGCCAACACCGATCCTTGAGGCACTCCGCTTTTTACCCTTTTCCACAAGGAGAACTTTCCTTTTATTACTGTTCACATTTCCCTCCCAATTAAATAGTTTTCCATCCACTTTAATAATACTCCCTCAACCCGCCCCACAGTCCTGAGCTTCCACAACAATCTATTATGAGGTACCTTATCAAATGCCTTCTTGAAATCTAAGTAAATACAATCTACCCACCCCTCCCTGTTCACTTCACCTGTACTTCCTCCCACTTCACCTGTACAACACTTGCCTCCAAGAAACACTACACGAACACCTGGACCTGTTGCTCATGCCCCTCCCTCTCCCAGCCTAAAACCCATCCACCTCTCCTCCCCAACCCACCTAGTCTTCCCATATCATCCACTCCCCCCCCCTAAAACCCATCCACCTCTCCTCCCTAACCCACCTAACCTTCCCATACCATCCACATCCTCAACTCAACACACCACACCCCATCCTAATCCATTCCAACCCCCATCTCCTGCTCCCCAATCCCTACCCCCACCTCACCCATCCCAACCCCTAGCCCCTCCCTCACCCCCCCTCATCCTCGTGCAGCAGCACCCAACATACATCGTGCACATAACATTAACATTCTCCAATTGAACATAGATGGCATCAACACAAAGAAACACGAACTCTCACACTTCATCAAACAACACAACATACACATTGCCATCTTACAAGAAACAAAACTCCGCACAACACAAAAAACACCCACATTTCATAATTTCACCACCATCAGACAAGACCGGGCTGTCGGCGGGGGCGGTGGACTCATCACCCTGGTACACAAAGAAATATCATACATAGTAACCAGTGTACAAACCAAATCCCTCCTCCCCCCAAATGATAACACAACAGAAATACAATCAATTAAAATACGCACTGGCAACAACTCCAACACAACCATCATAAACACATACATCCCTCCCCAAACATCCCCTACAGTACCAAATGAATACAGACCACACTTACAACACATCACAAACACCCCACACATCATCCTGGGTGGTGACTTCAACGCCAAGACGTCAGCCTGGTTTGTCGACAACCCCGACACAGACAGAGGGCTGGTACTACAAACCCAAACTGATAACCTCATCATCCTTAACGACATCCATCAACATACCCATATTCCTCACCAAGCCCTCTATAACCCATCATCTCCAGACATCACCTTTTGCTCCCCAGAACTCGCCCCCACAACATCCTGGAGGGTGGTCAGAACCTTAGGCTCTGACCACCTCCCGATCATTATCACCACCAAAACCAGACTCACCCCAGCTAGCCACAAACACACATACACCAATTATAAAAGAGCTAACTGGGAAGCATTCACAAATGAGACAGAACAACACTTCACAACTCTAAACAGTACACCCATCACTAACATTAACAATGCTGTACACATACTCAATAAAACTATCCAAAACACTGACAAGAAACACATTCCAAGAGGTAACAGAAAAAGACACAACCCCAACTTCACACCAGAAATTCAAAACCTCATCAGACAACGCGACATACTGAAACACTCCCCAGCACCCCACACACAAGACATCACACAACAAATTCAAGCACTCAACACCCAAACTAACAACAAAATACAAGAACAACAAAAACTAAATTGGAATAACTTCCTACAAACACTTGATCACAAAACAAACCCCAAATACTCTACAAAACACTAAACAGCATCACACTTTCCAACAGCAACACAACACAATCACATGCTGCAATCACAACAGACTCTACTCCTTCATGTAAACAACAAGCAAACACTCTCATCAATCACTTCTCACATGTCAGCCACCTAAAACCTCACAAAGACGACCGACGTGTCATCTGACGTAAGAGACAATTCCCCACAGACCCTGACTATACACCCTTCACCAATCACCAGACAAAGCATATCATCAACAAACTCAAGCACTCACCCGCCTGTGACCTAGACAACATAAGCAACATACACCTCAGACACCTGGGACCACAAGGCATACAAGCACTCACTAACATATCAAACTACAGCTATTCACACAACACAATACCAGACATTTGGAAGTATGGTATCATCACCACATTCCCCAAACCCAACAAAAACCCCACGCTACCCTCCTCGCACCGCCCCATCACACTCCTTTGCTCCCCCTCCAAAGTCATGGAACGCCTAGTATTACAACTAATTACACCCGACCTACCCCTAGCTCCAACACAACATGGCTTTAGGCCACTGCACTCCACAAACACTCTTCTCACAGACCTTACACAAAGAGCTTTTGACGGCATCAACTCAGCTAGACCACCACACAGATCACTATTAGCCACACTCGACATTAGTAAAGCCTTCGATGCCATCCCCCGCCACAACCTAACAAACAAAATTTACAACACAAACATGCACAACAACACAAAAAGGTGGCTGGCCAACTTTCTAGCAGGCAGATGTGCACACGTATCTTTTGCCGGTCAGTCATCTAAAATCAGAAACTTTCCAAACGGAGTCCCACAAGGATCCGTCCTATTGCCCGCACTCTTCAATCTGTACATGCACGATATAACTACACCCAATACGCCCCAAATAAACTTAGCCTCCTATGCAGATGACATAACACTCACATGCACACACCATGACCCATAAAGAGCAACAGATCTCCTTCAACCCTATCTCAACACACTACATGGCTGGTGCACTACAAACAGACTTAATCTAGCCCCAGCCAAATCCACCGCAACCCTGCTCACAAGCTGGACAGAACACGAATACATCCCTCAACTCACCATAAACAACACACCCCTAACACACACACACAAACCCAAAATCCTAGGAGTAACATATGATACTCATATGACATTCAAACAGCACACCACAAACATTAAAAAGAAACTGACACCCAGACTTAATGCCCTCAGGTCACTTGCTCACACAAATTTTGGAGACAACAAAGAAACTACCACCACAGTATATAAACAATACATAAGATCAGTGATGGAATACGCAAGCCCAGCCTGGGCTTCTAACCTAGCTGAAACATATCATAAGACCTTACAGACTATTCAAAACAAAGCCCTGAAGATCATTACAGGCTGCACAGCTACTGCACCCACAGATCACCTACATCAAGAAACCAAAATCCTCAAAGTCAAAGACCATCTGGACATGAGAGGCACTCAATTCCTGGCAGCAGCCTCCACGAACCAAGACCACCCACTAAACTACATGGCAACACACCCACAGACACCAAGAAATATCAAAACAACACCCAGCACACGGAATCACACACAATTATTGTCCTCTCTCCCTCCCTGCCCACCCCGAACCAACTTCCAGAAGCACATCCATACTCATATCTCTCGCCGATCCATCCACTCACTCACAGACAACACGCAGCTGCATGCACGACCTCCCGAAATCCATCCTTCCGAATCCTCCCTTCCTCGCGAGGACAGAGTCCACCTGGCCAGGCTGAGATGCGGACACCATCCAGCTCTCCTGAGCTATCAGAAGAGACTGGATGACTCCGTTGTCGACGCCTGCCCGGGATGTAACACAGCACCCCATACCATTAAACACATCATAGAAGACTGCATTTCACACAACCACTTACGCCAACAACACAATCTACACTCAATGAGAGCTCTGTGGGAAAGCCCGATCGTGGCCATGGCCTTCCTCAGGGACTCGGGGCTGTTCGGCCAGGTAGCTTAGGGAACAACAACAACACCACCACCACCACCACCACCACCACCACCACCACCACCACCAACACCAACACCAACACCAACAACAACCCACCCCTCCCTCCCTTGTACAATGCCAATTACCCTATCATAGTAACTCAACAAATTTGTGGTACACGAATGACCTTTTCTGAACCCGAACTGCTTGCTTGAAATTATTTCCCTCTCCTCCAACATACCCACCCATCTTTTTCTAATAATCTTTTCACAAAGCTTGCATATAACACTCGTTAAGGATACCGGTCGATAATTTAGCGGGTCTTCTTTATTTCCACTTTTATATATTGGAGTTATATTTGCTTGTTTCCATTCTAAGGGAAGTTCCCCCTTGTTTAAAGTGAACAATATTAAAAATAGGTCTCACTAGTTGTTCAGAACATTCTCTTAATACCCATCCAGCAATGTTATCTGGGCCCATAGATTTTCTCACGTCCAATTCTTCCAACAATGATATAAGTTCATCCTTGTTGACTTCTATCGACTCTAGTCCCTGTATCTCGTTCAATTCCACCACAGGTTCTACATAGTCATCCTCCTCCACAAACACGGATGTTAATGTATCATTCATAATTTCACACATACCCACTGTGTCTTCATATAATTGACCCTCTACCCTAAGCTTTGTTATTTTGTCCTTTATTTTTTGTTTGCCGTTGATATAGCTATAGAACAGTTTGGGTTCTTTATTACATTTGTTTAATATATCTTTTTCAAAGTTCTTTTTCTCCTCTCTTATAGTCTTGACATAGTTGTTTCTAGCATTATTATACTCATTCCATTTTTCCTCAGTGTGTCTCCTCACTTTATTCCATGCAGAGTCCTTTTTGTTCTGGGCAATGTGACATCGTATGTTAACCCGCAGAGTGCCAGACAATTATTGACCCTATGCATCTGCCAGTGCCAGAGGATTTTTTTTTTTTTTTTTTTTTTGGCTAAATCTATCAAGTTGGGTGAGAAAGGAAGGATAATGGTAAAAAAAACACTCCCCTTGTCCATTTTCGCCAGAAATCAGATCCCCGATGGTCCCAAATGTAGCTGAAATTTTTAGAGTAAATCATCGACTTTTATGGTATCGGAACGTATAGGTAGGAGGGTGGTGGGAGGGTGGTTTGGGGGAAGGTAGAAGCGTAATTGACTCGTGTTTACAAATTGAAGCCGATTGGTGAGGTAGTTTCGCCACCACGGATTTTCCTTTTTTTCCTTTTCTTCGTACGGATACGCTGAAAGTGGGTGGTGGGAGGCGGTTGGGGGTGTGGTGGGGGGAAGGCAGAAGGGTAAGGGACTTGTCACACAAATATGGAACCGATTGGTGCAGTCGTTTCGCCGCCACATATTTTCCTTTTTTTCTTTGTGAGGCGACTGATAGTCAGCGAGTGGGTGGGGGGAGGGGGTTGTGTTGGTGGTGGCAAGAAGCCAGAAGGGTAAGGTACATGTGGTAGAAATATGAAAGCCATAGCAGGCTGGGAAATTAGTGTTGCGGATCTACTTGCCCCGGGCTAGTGACTTCTGAAATTTACTTGCCCTGACATATCTTGTACTTGCCCTGATACACTGTAAGACATTTCGCTCGCTAAGTACCACATGCATTCACAAACATATCACCTAAAATCACGGTACAGTACGTTAGAGGATATTTAGGTGTGTTGGAAAGAAGTGTGGTGTGATTTTTAAGTGTAGTGAAATGATTCAATGAATAGTAAGTGTCTATGAGAGTTAGCTGGATTACTCTCTGTGTAGGTGAGGCACCTATAGAAAAAGTGGGGGAAGCCTGGCAAATGAAGCAGGAGTTCCAGTAACTCGTTATCATATGGCTATGTGACCTCCCCTGGGTACTGTCCTGCTCGACTGGTGCCTACAATCTCCCCAATACAAAACTTCACGACTAGCAATATTCAATTTTACAAGTCCAAGCAGACTACAGTATAGGTCCGTGTGGTCGTGTTAACTCCAAGGTGCGTAGCGCGACGCACAGGACCAAATAAAACAAAAAGGGTTCCGTTAGGGCCTAGAGGATAAATCAGAGTATATGCACGAAAACAATAATTAAATTTGGTTCAGTAATAACCGAAAAATTGCAATTTTCAATAAGCGTTGCCCTAACAAGAAGAAGAAGGACTGTGTAAGCCCTTGAGATCCTTCGCTTCCCCCAAATAGGGTGTCGATGTGGACGTCGATCCAAAATAATTTTCAATTCCAGAACAACAACAGCCTCCTTCGCTTCACGCGCAGACCTAATAAATTGAATACGGCGAATAACATTTCTAGGAACAGGCAGCCTTGGTCTATGGCATCACATTACAAATTCATAGTTCATTATTGACGTATACCGGGGAAAGAGTGTGTTTACGGCTATACTGAATATTAAATCACAACACTGACTTAACCCCTTCATTACCGGTGACGTCCATTTCAATATATTCTGGCTACTATTAAATTATATAATTCAGTTTAAAAGGGGCCTCCAGCTATTAACAGGCTTCGAATTATCTCACTTGACCTTTTCTATAACAGCACACATCCTTCTTAAACTGCACAAAATAGTATAAATCTAGCTAGAAAGAAATTATAAACACGTCGCCGGTACAGAAGGGGTTAAGGAAGATGTGTCTCTCTGTCAAATAGTCTGTTACAGCAAAATTCTGATAATTCGAACACGAATAATCCAAAATTCCAAAATAGCCCGATTTTTTGAAGATCGGAATTATTAACATTAAAATGGGGAGAAATAGAACAAATAAAACTGCACACCGATATCGGGTAATAAGTGGAGACAAGCGTAAGTGCAGACGATGCCAATCTGCTACCCTACAACCAGCATCTATGGATTATAGTATAACACTGACCACTGACCAACAACACCATCTACAAGCTTAAGGGGACATGGGCCTGTTTTCTGAACCACTTTCTCCCTCATGTTTAGCCCCATTAGTTTACAGATGTTAAGATGTTTGCCCCATTAGTTAGTCGATCTTAAAACCTTTCGCTCCATTTCGTCGTCAATATTTAGACCTTTCGTGCTATTTAGATGTCGATTTTTTCCCTGGCGAACAATAGTGAGCCTGTAATGTTGGAAGAACCGGCCTTAGGCTGGGAAATTTTTCTACCGAAAAATGTAGGCTACAAATTAATCTAGAAGGGGGATATAAAGGACGTTTTCTTTAAATTTGATGGAGGTCTAGGGAGGAAACTAGAAAAAGAATGAATACATGCAAAAAACACCGTTTTTGTTTTCTTTATCTGTTTATTGATTCTTGTGTTGTTATTGCATCTGATATAAATCAATATTGACAGTATAGTATTCGACAACCGATTAGCTGTTCACCGGACACCGAGTGTCGTCGGTCTCAGACTCCGTCTATTAAAGGGTTACCGCAGCGATGTTTTCCTACATTAATTATATACCGGTATTTGATATTATATATGTATGTATATATTTTATTGAAGAGTTATGTAAGGAAGTATTACAAACTTTCACTTGTCCCCCGGGCAACTGCCGGGCAGACTAACATTGAAAATCACTAGCCCGGCTAATGTCCGGGCTAGTCCGGGCTGCAGGGCTATACCTAATTTCCCAGCCTGAGCCATAGGTGCAGTCGTTTCGCTGCTACGATTTTTTTTTGGCGAGTCCGTATATATACGGACCTGGCACTGGGCGTGACAAGACCCTAGTCCGTATATATACGGACCTGGCATTCAGCGGGTTAAACCACTCTTTCTCCTTAGCCAGCTTTCTATCCTTAAATGTTGGTACATATTTATTACCCCCTACTTGTAAATATCTAGTAACATGGTGTATTTTACCTGAATATTCTGTTCTTGCTCAATACTGTAAATGACCAATCTATATTTGCAAAGTATCCTCGTAATGATTCATAATCCGCCTTACTATAATTTAGTCTATATTCCCTATGTTCCTCCTCTCTGCCTTCCAGAAATTCCACTGTCAATTCAAATTCAATCACAGCATGATCGCGTTTTCCCATGGGACTCAAATATGTTAGGTTCTTTATTTCTTGGGGGTCTTTGGTGAATAATAAGTCAAGTCTTGATGGTTCATCACCTCCTCTAAATCTTGTATTTTCTGTAACGTGTTGTGTTAGTAGATACCCCATTGTTAGTTCAAGAAATTTGCTACCCCAAGTATTTTTCATTTGAACCCGCATCCAAACATTCCCAATCCACCTCCCCGCAATTAAACTCCCCTGCAAGAATAAGCCTATTTATCCTTTTACAAATAATTTCTAGCATTCGCAAGGTTTCCAAAATTAATTAATTATATTCATCGTTTCTCCAAGATTTAGTCTTAGGAGGTAAATACATTGATACAATGTCTAATTTTGACCTATCATTATCCTCAATTTCAACTGCTACCACTTCAGCAATGCTATCACCAAGTTGTAATTCTTTAGCAGTAATTTTATTATCTACCATGATCAACACTCCTCCTCCTGGCTTTCCTAACCTGTCTCTTCTCCATGTACTGTATCCCACACAACTAATTATATTCGTGTCTACCTCCTGGTTACGCTTAGTTTCAGTCAAACATACTACCCCGGGCCTCTCTCTCTTTACATATTCGTCAAACTCAATCTTTTTGGAAATTAACCCATCAATATTTGTATACATGAACTTAGCGTTACCAGTATTTTCCCTATTTTTCTCGTCCCTGCCCGTTCCTTTCTTTTTTGTACGTAGCCCTCCCAATTTATTTTCTAGCTTGTCTCCTCTTCTCTTGTCTCCACCTGGACTGTTTCTTGCTCCGTTTCCACCTCCCCTCCCTTTGCCTCCACTTGGACTGTTTCTCTTTCTATTTCCACCTCCCCTTTCTCTGCCTTCTCCTCCGTCACCCTCACCATCTCCCTTTCCCTCCCTACTTCGTCCCTTCGCTTTATATACCATTTCTTGACTTTTCCCTCCCACACTCTCCAGAAAAACTTATTTTTGTCTTCTTTCGTCCTTTCTCCATTCTTTTCATTTGCCTCGGTTTGCAATTCCTTTCTTATGTTTCGATCCTCAATACTCATGTCTTTTCTAATTGTAATTTTCTTAAACTTGCTGGTCAAGTTAAGTCTCCATGTTACGTTCATTATTGCATCCACTGTTACCCTAGACCTAAACTGCACTCTCATTGGCCTTGTGTTTCCCTTACTATATTTACCCATTCTCCTAACTTCTTCAATATCATCTCTCCAGTTGTTTCCTTCTTCATCGACATGCTTGATTAATGTTTTTACCTTGTTAATTTCTTCCTTATCCCTAGCTTTCCTCTCAATAATGTGCTCCTCTATATCCCCAAATACAATAATACATTTATTTCTATCTATTGTTTCATGCAGGACCTGTTCGTTTCTCCTCATAGCTTTTACTACCACTGATTCTAGATCTTTATTTTCCCTTTCTGATTGTTTCTTTTGTTCCTCCATGATTTCCTTCATTGCCACTTCTTTCACTCTTCCTCCTTTGTCATTAACCCATTTATTGTGTTTCTCCTTAATCTCCTCCACATGTGTTTTCATTTCCTTGGTTTGCCCTTTGTATTTTTCATGTTGTAATCTTAAAGCTTCATTTTCGTCCCGGAGTAGCCCCATATGAGTTTGAATTTCTTTTAGGCTAGCCCGACTCAAATCTTGTCCAGGCTCGATGTCCGCAGCCTGAGCACCACATATTGAACATAGAGCCTCAATCTGTGAACTAACACTCACCTTCCACTCCTGCATATCCTCCTTCCACCTTTTAATCTCATTCAGCTCACATACAATTTTCCCTAGAATGCCCCCACTCTCACCGACTTCAAATCCATCAAAGTCAGCCATATTTGTTTACATCCACTCGCATTCACTATCGCTTGAATTATTCTTATCACTCGAAATATCCTCACTTGATTTTAATCTCAAATTATTTTAATACTGCATTTTAATACAGGACAACACAAAATATCCTATACTCAAGTTTAGGCGAGTTTCTTTGACGAGCGCTATAAACAGCTTGCTAGATCAGCAGATTTTCGGGAGCGTGGGTGCAGAGGTGTTGTCTCGTCGGTGGTTCGTGTGTGTGTGTGTATTTACCTAATTGTAGTTTACAGGAGTTGAGCTAAGCTCGTGTTGTCCCGTCTCTCAGTCTACTTTCATCCAATTTTTTCTTGAAAATATGGATGTTCCTTGCCCCTACCACCTCCTCCTCCAGCCTATTCCATTTGTCAATACATCTATAGGGGAAGCTAAACTTCCCGATATCGTTCTTGCAGGTAGGTCTTTTTACTTTGTAGCTGTGGCCTCTAGTGTACTTACACTAGTTGTATTTGCGGGAGTGAGCATGCTCGTTAATTCCCGCCTCCTAAGATATGTTTGTCATACCGTGCTTTGAAACTATGCACTGATGGTGCAGACACTACTTCGGCTGGCAATTTGTTCCACCCACTAATCGAGTTGGTAGGAAATCTTTTTCTTTTCAGATCAGATTTACTATTAGGCACTTTCAGTTTGTAGCTGTGACCTCTTGTTCTCTCACCTCCATCCCTCTCTATGAAGTTTTCTTGGTCGATTTTGTCAATACCTCTAACACATTTGTATATCTGAATTTGCTGTCCTCGTTTCCTTCTCTGTTCCAGTGAAGGTAGATTCAATCTCTCGAGCCTCTCTTGGTACTCCAAATTTTCCAAACCTGGGATCATCCTCGTAGCTGCTCTCTGTACCCTCTCAATTTTGTGGATATGTTTCTTCATGTGAGGGGACCACACTACAGATGCATATGCCATCCTGGGTCTTATTATTGCCGTATTATTTGTTTCATGGTGTTTTCATTAAGATAATTGAAAGACATCCTGATATTTGCCAATAGTGCTAGTGATTCTCTCACTATCTTACTTATGTGGCTTTCTGGAGACATGTTATCCTTAAATTCTATCCCCATGTCTTTTTAGTTTTCTGCTTTGGGAATCACTTCGTTTCCTAGTTTATAATCTTTTCTAGGTCTGTACTTGCTTTTACCCATTTCTAGAGTCTTACATTTCCCTGCATTGAACGTCATATTCCATTTGATGCTCCATTCATGGATCTTTTGCAAATCTGCTTGGAGCTCAAGGCAATCCTCCTGGGTTCTGATCGTTTTAAGCAGCTTAGCATCGTCCGCAAACATGCTCATGTAGCTTGTTAGTCCCTCAGGTAAGTCATTTACAAATATTAGAAACATGATTGGGGCTAGGACAGATCCTTGTGGTACTCCACTCGTAATTTGAGTCCAGTTTGACGATTTCCCCCTTACTGTTGTTCTTATCTGTCTTCCGCTAAGGTAGCTCTCCATCCATTTCAGCAGTTTGTCTCCTATTTTTCCCTCATGTTTTAATTTCCACAGCAATCTCTTGTGTGGAACTTTGTCAAATGCCTTTTTAAAGTCTAGGTAGGCACAGTCTACCCATCCTTCCCTCTGGTCCACTGTGTCTATTACTCTAGAGTAAAAACTCAACAAGTTGCTTACACATGATCTGCCTCCTCTGAATCCAAATTGTCGGTCAGTAATTAATCTTTTGGATTCCAGGTAGTTCACCCATTTGTCCCTTATTAATCCTTCCAGAATCTTCATGAGGATGCTCAATAGTGATACAGGTCTATAGTTCAGTGGTTTATCTCTGCTTCCTCCCTTAAATATAGGAATAATGTTTGCTCTTTTCCATTATGTAGGTACTATCCCTGTGTCCAATGATTTGGTCATTATATCATATAATGGTATACTCAGTTCCTTGGCATTTTCTTTTATAATCCAGCCTGATACTCCGTCCGGTCCGGCGGCTTTGTTTGGATCCACCTTACTCATTATGTCTATGAGCTCTGCTCTGTTAAATGTGACTTCCGGCATTTCCTCTGTACCTATCTCAATGGTTTCTGGTGCAAATGAATTCTCCTTCTTTTGTAAATACTGATGCAAAATTTCTATTTAGTTCTTCCGCAATTTCTGTATCCTCTTCTATGATTCTGTTTCCACTTTTAATCTTTACGATTGTGGCTTTTATCTTCCTTTTGCCGTTTACAAAAAACTTGAAAAACATTTTTGGATTCTTTTCATAGTTCTCCACTATCCCTTTCTCATGGTTTGCCTCTGACCTCCTCCTCATTTCTGTGTATTTGTTTCTCTCCTCTTTATACTTTTGCCTGTTATCTTCCGAATCCCAGTTTCTCATCTTTTTCCAGGCTTTGTTTTTGCTTCCTGTGCTAGCCTACATTCGCGGTTAAACCATTCTTTGTGATTTCCTTTTTTTCTGTTATTAATGTACTTTGGGACAAAAGTTTTTATACCAGTATCATAGATCTCCATGAATGCCTTGAGTTTTTTGTCTACCTCACTTTCAGATAACACCTGATCCCAATTTTGTGACTTGAAAAAATCCCGTAGTCCTGCGAAATCGGTTCTGGAATACATCCAGTGATTTTCCTTGTGCTTTTCCCTTTCCTTGGGTAGATTATGCTTCAATAGTAGGTCTATGTCGAGAACTGCATGGTCGCTTTTTCCTAGTGGGCATAGGTACTGAATACTTTGAACCTCCTCCTCCCTTCTTGTGAAGAGAAGGTCCAATCTAGCTGGTTGATCACTTCCCCTTACTCTTGTTGACTCTTTTACATGTTGGTATATAGAATTTTCCATGGCCATACTTAAAAATTCATAGCCCCAACTTTCCTCTCCTGTTCCGGGTTCAAGTCCTTCCCAATTCACTTCCTTGCAGTTAAAGTCCCCACACATGACTATTTCATCCTTTGAAGCTAAGATATTTTCTAGCACACTAATTGTTTCCTTACGCATTAGGCTATGCTCCTCCTTACTCCATGTCTTCGTCTTGGGAGGTACATACGCTACTATCACCACTATTTTTTCGTTTGTACTTACACTAGTTGTACTTACACTAGTTGTATTTGCGGGAGTGAGCATGCTCGTTAATTCCCGCCTCCTAAGATATGTTTGTCATACCGTGCTTTGAAACTATGCACTGATGGTGCAGACACTACTTCGGCTGGCAATTTGTTCCACCCACTAATCGAGTTGGTAGGAAATCTTTTACTTTTCAGATCAGATTTACTATTTAGCACTTTTAGTTTGTAGCTGTGACCTCTTGTCCTCTCACCTCCATCCCTCTCTATGAAGTTTTCTTGGTCGATTTTGTCAATACCTCTAACACATTTATATATCTGAATTTGCTGTCCTCGTTTCCTTCTCTGTTCCAGTGTAGGTAGATTCAATCTCTCGAGCCTCTCTTGGTACTCCAAATTTTCCAAACCTGGGATCATCCTCGTAGCTGCTCTCTGTACCCTCTCAATTTTGTGGATATGTTTCTTCAAGTGAGGGGACCACACTACAGATGCATATTCCATCCTGGGTCTTATTATTGCCGTTATTATTTGTTTCATAGTGTTTTCATTAAGATAATTGAAAGACATCCTAATATTTGCCAATAATGCCAGTGATTCTCTCACTATCTTATTTACGTGGCTTTCTGGAGACATGTTATCCCTAAATTCTATCCCCAAATCTTTTTCTTTTTCTGCTTTGGGAATCACTTCGTTTCCTAGTTTATAATCTTTTCTAGGTCTGTACTTGCTTTTACCCATTTCTAGAGTCTTACATTTCCCTGCATTGAACTCCATATTCCATTTGATGCTCCATTCATGGATCTTTTGCAAATCTGCTTGGAGCTCAAGGCAATCCTCCTGGGTTCTGATCGTTTTAAGCAGCTTAGCATCGTCCGCAAACATACTCATGTAGCTTGTTAGTCCCTCAGGCAAGTCATTTACAAATATTAGAAACATGATTGGGGCTAGAACAGATCCTTGTGGTACCCCACTCGTAATTTGAGTCCAGTTTGACGATTTCCCCCTTACTGTTGTTCTCATCTGTCTTCCGCTAAGGTAGCTCTCCATCCATTTCAGCAGTTTGTCTCCTACTTTTCCCTCATGTTTTAATTTCCATAGCAATCTCTTGTGTGGAACTTTGTCAAATGCCTTTTTAAAGTCTAGGTAGGCACAGTCTACCCATCCTTCCCTCTTGTCCACTGTGTCTATTACTCTAGAGTAAAAACTCAACAAGTTGCTTATACATGATCTGCCACCTCTGAATCCAAATTGTCGGTCAGTAATTAATCTTTTGGATTCCAGGTATTTCACCCATTTGTCCCTTATTAATCCTTCCAGAATCTTCATGAGGATGCTCAATAGTGATACAGGTCTATAGTTCAGTGGTTTATCTCTGCTTCCTCCCTTAAATATAGGAATAATGTTTGCTCTTTTCCATTCTGTAGGTACTATCCCTGTGTCCAATGATTTGGTCATTATGTCATATAACGGTATACTCAGTTCCATAGCATTTTCTTTAATAATCCAGCCTGATACTCCGTCCGGTCCAGCGGCTTTGTTTGGATCCACCTTACTCATTTTGTCTATGAGCTCTGGTCTGTTAAATGTTACTTCCGGCATTTCCTCTGTACCTATCTCATTGGTTTCTGGTGCAATGAATTCTCCTTCTTTTGTAAATACTGATGCAAAATTTCTATTTAGTTCTTCCGCAATCTCCGTATCCTCTTCTATGATTCTGTTTCCACTTTTAATCTTAACGATCGTGGCTTTTATCTTCCTTTTGCCGTTTACAAATTTGAAAAACATTTTTGGATTCTTTTCATAGTTCTCCACTATCCCTTTCTCATGGTTTGCCTCTGACCTCCTCCTCATTTCTGTGTATTTGTTTCTCTCCTCTTTATACTTTTGCCTGTTATCTTCCGAATCCCAGTTTCTCATCTTTTTCCAGGCTTTGTTTTTTGCTTCCTGTGCTTGCCTACATTCGCGGTTAAACCATACTTTGCGATTACTTTTTTTCCTTTTATTAATGTACTTAGGGACAAAAGTTTTTATACCAGTATCATAGATCTCCATGAATGCCTTGAGTTTTTTGTCTACCTCACTTTCAGATAACACCTGATCCCAATTTTGTGATTTGAAAAAATCCCGTAGTCCTACGAAATCGGTTCTGGAATACATCCAGTGATTTTCCTTGTATTTTTCCCTTCCCTTGGGTAGATTATACTTCAATAGTAAGTCTATGTCGAGAACTGCATGGTCGCTTTTTCCTAGTGGGCATAGGTACTGAATACTTTGAACCTCCTCCTCCCTTCTTGTGAATAGAAGGTCCAATCTAGCTGGTTGATCACTTCCCCTTACTCTTGTTGACTCTTTTACATGTTGGTATATAGAATTTTCCATGGCCATACTTAAAAATTCATAGCCCCAACTTTCCTCTCCTGCTCCGCTCCAAGATCTTCCCAATTCACTTCCTTGCAGTTAAAGTCCCCACACATGACTATTTCATTCTTTGAAGCCAAGATATTTCCTAGCACACTAATTGTTTCCTTACGCATTAGGCTATGCTCCTCCTTACCCCATGTCTTCGTCTTGGGAGGTACATACGCTACTATCACCACTATTTTTTCGTTTCCACCAATCTCTATTGCTAAAACTTCTGCTGTTGAAGTTACCAGTTTTATCTCAGACACAATCAAATCTTTCCTAGTAAGGATGCACACTCCACCTCCATGTCGAAATTTTCTGTCCCTCCTCCAAATCCTGTATTCAGACCATCCTAGTAAATTTATATCGAGGTCTTCTCTTAGTTTTGTCTCAGTGAGACATACTATTTCTGGTTTCTTAGTATTGAGTAAGTCTGTTAGTTCTAGTTTCTTAGAGATTAGCCCATCGACATTGCTATATAGAATCCTTATACTTTCTAGTCCCCCAATACCTGTTCCAAGCCCCTTAACTGCGGCGGTCTGTTCCCTACCCTCTTTTACTTTTAGTTTCTTTTTACCGAAAGTTTCATAATCTTCCCCTTTCTTACTCCGTAAAAAAACTTATTCTTTTCATGTTCTGTCCTCTTGCTATTTTCCTCCCTGGCAGTTTTCCTTAGTTCAGCCTCCTTCTTTCTCTCTTCTTCTTCTGGTAAGTCTCGCCTGATGTAGATTTTGTCTTTACCCTCTAACCCTTTTAGCCTAGCCGCTACTGCCATGATTTCATCACATGTCCTTCTTGACTTAAATTCGATTTTTACCAGTCTATTGTATTCCTTTGTATATTTTCCCAGCCTAAACATGTCTGATATTTCCTTCTTCCAGGTGTCCTCCTCATCTTTAATAGAATCCAGAATCTTGTTGATGCGACCTTCATCCTGTTCTTTTCGTTTTGTCCAGTCTAGTTCCTCCTTTTCTTCCACCCCTGATATTATGAGGCAGTTAGCCCTACGACTTTCTTCCTGGATGGCCTGAGAGTTTTCGTGGATGCCTTGCTTAACCATACTTTTTACCTGGTCCTTTATCCTAACATCTTGCTGTTTCTGTTCATCCAATATCTTCCTGAATTCGTCACTGTGTGCCTTCCTTACACTGTCTAAATCTTTTACCACTTGGTCTCTAGTCATGCCCCAAGCATTTTTACCTTCAGAGATACTGGCGTCTAGCCTAGTCATTATCACTGCCTTTTCTCTCTCCACTGACTCCAACCTGTTCTTCAACTCACCATTCTCTGTAACAATTTCCTTCTTAACTAACTCCAAGCCGGTCACTCTGTCTTCCAAGTTCTTGATTTTGTTCAACAGCATGAAGCAAAATTTACCTGTGTCCTCAGTCGTCCATGTTGTCATGAAACCGGGAAAATCCGGCTCTCCCTCCGATTCGTCACTCCCGCCTTTATCACCCCTCCCCCCCTCAGCCCCCTCGTCACCTTCATTAACCATCTTCCCCACCTATTTCCTCTTGAAGTTGGAACCAAATATCTTGCCTCTTGTGATGGGCAATACTTACATAGGCCATATACTTTTACCCACCATACTGAGCCGAGAACTTCCCGCGCCGAAAACAACAATATTGTGCGGTCTTTTCGGATTGTTAACTCACACCCTATAGTTTAGTCACTAATTTCTCACTTGCCAGCCGAAGTTTACGTGTTTTATATAATCATCCTAATCCCTGGAGTCCCCTTTACACATGAATAAGATATATAATATAGCTCACTCCCGCCTGCAACCATGTAAGTAGAATCAGCTGGAGCCTGTGGACCGCTTCCTCTCGAGTCAGCTGTTGTCTCGTGTGGGTGGGTGGGTGGGTGGGTGGGTGGGTGGGTGTGTGTGTATTTACCTATTTGTATTTACCTATTTGTAGTATACAGGAGTTGATCTTTTTAGGCTCGTATTGTCCCGCTTCCTGAGTTACAATTATCTAACTTTGCCTTAAAAATATGAATGTTTTTGGCACACACCACTTCCTCTTCCAACTGATTCCATTTACTTATACTTCTGTAAGGGAAACTATACTTTCTCACATCTCCTTTACATCTTCCTTTCATTAGCTTATATCTATGCCCCCTAGTTCTTCCATTATCTTTCACAATATAACCCTTCTTGTCCACCTTTTCGAGTCCTCTCACACATTTGTACATCATAATCATATCGCCTCTCTCCCTCCTATCCATTAGAGATGGTAAATCTAATTTCTTTAATCTCTCCTCATATGGTAATTCTCTCAGTTCTGGTATCATCCTAGTTGCAGCTCTCTGAACCTTCTCCAGCTTCTTTATATGCTTTTTTAGATGTGGTGCCCACACCACTGCCGCATACTCCAGTCTTGGTCTCACCAATGTTTTTATTATTTTCTCCAGCATCTCCTCGTTTATATAGTTAAAGGCTATTTTTATTCTGTTTAGCAGTCCATATGTTTCTCCCACTATCTTATTAATATGATTCTCAGGTGAAAGATCACTCCTAACAGTTATCCCTAAGTCCTTTTCTTTCTCTGATGGGTTAATAGTGTTTTCTCCTAACTTATATTCCATATGAGGCCTTCTTTTACTTACTCCCATTTCCACTGCATGACATTTATTTGTGTTAAATTCCATTTTCCACTTCTTGCTCCATTGATCTATCCTATCCAAATCCCTCTGTAATTCCCTACCACTGTTTTCATCTTCTATACGCTTCATGATCTTGGCATCATCTGCAAACATATTCATATATGCATTTATATCCTTTGGCATGTCGTTAATGTATATTAGAAACATTATGGGAGCCAGCACCGCTCCCTGCGGAACTCCACTTGTGACATCTTTCCACGTAGAAAATTTATCTCTGATAGTAGTCCTCATCTGTCTCCCTGAAAGATAGTCCTCCATCCAATTTAACAAACTACCCTGAATCCCTCCATACTCTTTTAATTTCCACTTCAGCCTGCTATGCGATACTCTGTCAAAAGCTTTCTTCATGTCAATATATACGCAATCCACCCATCCATCTCTCTCTTGTAATATGTCAACCACTCGGTCATAAAAACTGAGTAGATTTGTAACACATGAGGTACCCTCCCTGAATCCAAATTTCCTGTTAGATAGTAGATTATTCTTTTCCAAGTAAATCATCCATCTTTTCTTAATTATTTTCTCACAGATTTTGCACACTATACTAGTAAGTGACACAGGTCGATAATTCAATGGATGTTCCCTGTTCCCACCTTTATAAATCGGTACAATGTTGGCTCTCTTCCAGTCCATTGGTAATTTTCCCACTTCCAGAGAGTATTTCATTATCTCATATAAGGGTTTCACTAGTTCGTCAGCACATTCTTTCAAAATCCATCCCGCTACATTGTCAGGTCCCACTGCTTTTTTCACATCTAGTCCTTTCATTATTTCTACTAGCTCCTCTGGGAGAAAATTAATCTCTCCCAGTTTATCACCAATTTCACCTACCGGTACTTCTTCAAAGTTATCATCTTTAGTATATACTGAGTGTAGTGTATTGTTCATAATTTCACACATATTCTGGTCGTCATCATAAGTAGTCCCCTCAACTTCAACCTCTCTACTCTATCCCTTACCTTCATTTTACTATTTATAAACCTATAGATCAGCTTAGGATCACTCTTACATTTTTTCACAATGTTCTTCTCATATTCTCTGGCTTTTTGTCTCCTGATTGCAGCATATACATTTCTTAATCTCTTGTATTTGTTCCAAGTTTCTCTATTACACCTTTTTCTAGCTGCCTTCCACGCTTGGTCTCTCTTTTCCTTGGCTTTCCTACATTTTTCATTAAACCAATCCTTTTCCTTCGCTGACCTATTACCTTGTTTAGGGACATATTTATTAACTCCTTCTTCATATATTGTTTTAAATACTCCATACTTCTCGTCTACACTATTTCTCTGATGTATTTCACTCCAGTCAACATCTCTAAAGTATTGTCTCAGTGATTGGTAGTCTCCTTTTGCATAGTCAAACCTAGTTTCCTTGTGCTCCTCCCTCTCCTCCATATTGGAATAACCCAATAGGATTTCTATATCCATTACAATGTGATCGCTCTTGCCTAAAGGTGGTAAGTATTTTATATCAGAAATTACATCTGGGTCTCTAGTAAACATTAGGTCCAATCTGGATGCTTCATCATTTCCCCTTCTTCTTGTATTCTCCTTTATATTTTGCACTAATAAATTTTCTGTTACCATATCCAGTAGCCTATACCCCCACGAGTTCACGTTGCTACCAGCTTCTCTCTGCTCCCAATCCACCTCTTTACAGTTGAAATCCCCTACTATAATTAATTCATTGTTTCTACGAGTGTGTGTGTGTGTGTGTGTACTCACCTAATTGTAGTACTGTATACAGAATTTGAGCCTAAGCTCGTGTTGTCCTGTCTCTCTCTCTCTACATTTATCCAATTTTGCTTTAAAAGTTTGGATATTTCTTATATGTGTGTGTGTGTGTGCTTGCATGTGCGCGCGTGCGTTTTTGTGTGTCGCGGATCGTTCGTCAGACCAGTTAAGTGTAAACAAAGCAATACACAAGAGATATGAATCGGTTTGGTCAAGATTACTCGGTTAATATACGTTTAATAAATATACCTGGGATAATCTCTCTATCCAAGCAGCTCAGTTGAGGTTTTGTGAGTATCTATAGCCTATGCCTAGGCCTATTGATTTCCAGCCCCCTTATATGAATACTATACCCAGCAACGGACTTTTTTATGCAACGGACAAGTGACGGTCCCATATACAGTCTATCCTCCGATAACACGAATTCCTACAACGCGATCCTCCTTTAACACGAGGGGAGGTCTCGATAAATCGTACATTTATTCAGTTAATTGTGGCCATGATATTGTAGATTCAAACATTTTCTAACTAATTTCTCTATTATATATTTATATATTTTGATATATTCTAGGAACTAATATATTCTAGGTCTTTCCTAGGACCGATCGGTCACTTTTATTTGCCGCCGTATGTATACGCAATTGCATAGAGCGAATTTCATGTAGTGAGAGGGTCGGATCGGCCCATTTTTCTTCATTAGTTTTAAAGTAAGTGATGTCTTTTTATATTTGTTAATGGTTTGATGATATCTGGTAGGTAATATAGGTGTTTGTTTAGCAAGAAATCCGGAAAAAAATGGTAAAATTGTGGGGCGCAGACCCATATAGAATTATCTCCATATACAGTTGGTCCTCCGGTAACGCGAATGTTAGAAACGCGGATTTGGTGGCACGCGGTACACCCCAAATATCCAAAATGTTACTAACGCGGTCAATACTTACAATGACGCGGGGTCCAGCTGGGCAGTTTTCTCTCTCCTGGGCCGGGCGAGGCTGTTCCGTCTCCCTTTTGGCAATACAAGAATCATGTGCCGACAGATCGACGGATGATCGACGGATGATCAGAGAAAAAGCCAAGAAATATTATGCAGCAGTGGCTCGAATGAACAATGTGCAGAACCCCAAACCCTTTAACCCGTACAGCCCCAGCGACGCGCCTGGCGCGTCGGCGATGTATGTAACGCACAGCCCCAGAGACGCACCTGGCGCGTCACCCTAATTGCGCCGACCGTAACCTCAGGTGTAGCCACTCAAGAGGGCTCAGATTTGTATGGGAACTGTGTACGTATCCCACGCAACCGTGCCGATGGTTGAAAACTCTCAAAGTCCACGTGCGTGCGTGTGAGCGCGCAATAACCTGTTTTTTTGGGGTAATTGCCTTCAATTTTTTACTCTTGTAAAATACGTTTTCGGGGGCTCTGTAGGACCATTCTTTAAGCTTTTTGAGCGGTTTTTCATGGTTTTTCCTTCATTCCTAACCCATTCGCTATTGTTTCTGGAATAAAACAATTTTTTGAAAACCGGCGGGGTTCTGGTGAACAAACATTACAAAACTAGCCGGGGCTGGACGGGTTAAGGCATCTGCTGGGTGGTTGATGTCCTTCAATAAACGAAACAAAATTAAAAGTGTTCGGATAACAAGAGAGACAGCAAGCGCCGACAATGCTGCAGCCAACGAATACCCTGCTTTCTTACGTGAGGTTATTGTGGCCGATGGCTACAACTTGGATCAGATTTTTAACTGCGATGAGTCGGGAGTCAACTGGAAGAAAATGCCTAAAAGGTCTTACATTTCTCGCAAGGAGAAGGCAGCAAGGGGCTACAAAATGGCCAAAGAACGTGTAACCATCTTGTTGACTTGCAATGCTTCCGGCACCTGCAAGATGAAGCCTCTAATCATCCATATGGCAAAGCGGCCAAGGCCTTATCGCAATATGGACATGGCCAAGTTGAATGTGCATTGGATGAGCAACAAGAAGGCCTGGATGTCGTCAGCGTTGAGCCTCGAATGGTTCGATAATCATTTTGTGAAGGACTTGGAAACATTTTGTGCCCGCCAAAACATTGCTTTTAAAGCACTGTTATTGCTTGACAACGCACCCGGACATTCCCGATTGTTGGTTGATCGGCACCCTAACGTAAAAGTGATGTTCATGCCCCCGAATACTACGTCTCTCCTACAGTCCCTGGACCAGGAGGTGATAGCGTGCTTTAAGGATGCGTATGCCACTAAGACTTTCCTGATGCTCGACACTGCCACTGACACCCAAGAAGAACTGCTACAGATGTCAGACGATGAATCAGTCCCTGACTCTCTCCCACCACTCGAAGAACTGTCTGCCCCAGACTCTCCCCCACCACTGAATGAGCAGGCACCAAACGCGCCTCCACCACAACAACAACAACGACCACAACACCAACAGGAACCCGCCGACGGAGCAGCTATGACAGTGCATGCCTTTTGGAAAAGGTTTCTTATTAAGAATGCAGTGGATACGATGGTGGAAGCGTGGGCTGATGTTCCACCATGCCTGGAGGAATGTTCTAGAGGGGTTACCTGGGCACAAGCTGGATTTACCTGATCAGCCAGTCAGGCTTGAGGCAGTGGTGGAGAGAGCAGTCGAGGTTGCCAGACGTGTGCCTGGGATGGGTGAAGTGGGGCCAGAAGATATTCAAGGTTTGATTCAGCCACCACAGGAGCCTGATGCCGAGGACCTAATGCAGGATTTGGAAGAGGAAGAGCAGGCAGAGGAAGAACATCGAGAAGAAGACGAACCTCAGGAAGAGCCGAACACTCCTGGTCTACGGGAATTTGTAGAATTGTCACAACGCCTCAGCCATCACATGAACAACTTTGATCCCAAACATGATCGTTCAGCACAGATAATAGCAAGCTTCACTGCTTCCATCCAGCCGTACTTCGACATGTTTCACGACAGGATAAATGCACGCCAGCAGACACGAATAACAGATTTCTTTCGACAACGAGCACAGCAACAGGAACAAGTGGCGTCGAGTGACTCCGACTCCGACCCTCAGCCACCAGATGATTTACTGTCGGGTGTATCAGATGCCGACTACAGTGGCTTCGAGGACTCTGATGCTGAAGCTGGGGAGGGACCACGCCTTATCAACGAATGGCTGGCGGCGAGAGCTACCAGACCATCAACTTCATCGCAGTGACGGCGATGGATCCGGGGGGGATGCAACACTATTAATTTATTCAGAGGTAAGAGTTGCAATGGGCAAATCAACCCAATGCACATGTAAAATAACCTTTATAATTGAATTTATTATTATAACATAGGCTTCTATGGAGAAAAAGTGGACTTTGTGGAAATCCCCAGAACACCAAGGTACCTTTAACATGTAAACATATGGGTTCGGTAACGCAGATTTTGCTAACACGGGCGGTAACCAGAACACATTGGCCGCGTTACTGGAGGACCAACTGTACTGTGTTATTCCTACAGCGCAACGGGCTCTGCCGCCCATATAATCGCGTTATAGGAGGATGGACTGTAGTCCGTTGAACCGAGGGTCGAGTGTTGTTCGCAGATGATGGCAAGATCATGAAGCGTATAGAATATGAAAACTGTGGAAGGGAATTACAGAGGGATTTGGATAGGATAGATCAATGGAGCAATAAGTGGAAAATGGAATTCAACACAAATAAATGTCATGTAGTGGAAATGCGAGTAAGTAAAACAAGGCCTCATATGGAATATAAGTTAGGAGAACATACTACAGAATTAACCCATCAGAGAAAGAAAAGGACTAAGGGATAACTGTTAGGGGTAATCTTTCACCTGAGAATCATATTAATAAGATAGTGGGAGAAACATATGGACTTTTAAACAGAATAAAAATAGCCTTTAACAATATAAACAAAGAGATGCTGGAGAAAATAATAAAAACATTGGTGAGACCAAGACTGGAGTATGCGGCAGTGGTGTGGGCACCACATATATAAAGAAGCTGGAAAAGGTTCAGAGAGCTGCAACTAGGATGATACCAGAACTGAGAGAATTACCATATGAGGAGAGATTAAAGAAATTAGATTTACCATCTCGAAGGGATAGGCGGGAGAGAGGCGATATGATTATGATGTACAAATGTGTGAGAGGACTCAAGAAGGTGGACAAGAAGGATTATATTGTGAAAGATAATGGTAGAACTAGGGGACATAGATATAAGCTAATCAAAGGAAGATGCAAAGGAGATGTGAAAAAGTATGGTTTCCCTTACAGAAGTATAAGTAAATGGAATCAGTTAGAAGATGAAGTGGTGTGTTCAAAAATCATTCATATTTTTAAGGCAAAATTAGATAATTGTAACTCGGAAAGTGGGACAATACGAGCCTAAAACGCTCAACTCCTGTATACTACAAACAGGTAAATACACACACACACACACGAGAGACGAGCGGAAGCGGACGTCGTCGGCTGGCGCTCCTCAAACTACCATCTGCCTTGCCTAAAGTGGGGTATACAGGAGATTATTGTGTATTGTCCCGCTAATAATATTCTATCAGAAAAGTGTTCAGTGCAAGTTATTTAAAAATATGAATGTACAGTAGGGTCCCGCATAAAACGAGTCTCGATTAAAACGACCGACCTAAAATTCGCTTTGTACGAAATATCGTCGCTTTGTATGAAATGTCGTTCGCTTTGTACGAAATATAGTTCGCTTTGTACGAAATATAGTTCGCTTTGTACGAAATATAGTTCGCTTTGTACGAAATATCGTTCGCTTTGTACGAAAATTTTCGCTTACAGTGAACATTGACGATATTGCGCCACCAAAATGCTGTGTTCACATAAAACGAAATCGCATAAAACGCCCTCGTTTATCGACCATAAACTCGTTTTATGTGAGACCCTACTGTATAATGAAAGTTAGAGTTTGTTTTGAAAAATCAGTTGGTAAGGCTGGTGACGTCACATGACAACAACAATAGCTGACACCGAAGCCACGGATACGAGTGGGGAATGTTTTTATGAGGAGGAAGAGGATTATTCACTTTCCTGAAGGTAAGGAGTACCAGATCACCTTCCTGAACAGGAATCTGATGGGGCTGATAAAGTGGAGGAAGACCATTGGGACTGTAGTAGAAGAGAGCAGCGTCCCGGGGGAGGGTTTAAATGATTTAACTGCTAGGGTCAACGAATTGGTATCTGAGAATGTGACTTTAAAAGAACAGATTAAGGAATACAAAGAACATTTAACACCTAACGAGCGGCCTAGGCGGTAATTTATATGTACCGCCCAGCGGGGTGTTTTTACCCTAAATAGGGTTGTTTACGTGATCATTTTTATGCCTAAATAAGACCCAGAGCATAAAACAAGTATCTATCCCTGAAAGGGCATAAACAGAGCTTTCCAATGACACCCCAACCATCCTTGTACGACCACTGGTTTTCTTGCAACGATCGCGCAACACGAGTGCAAAAACCATGTAATTAGGTACTTTCCCTACATAATTCCCTGTGTAGCGAGTGTGAGGGGGGATGGAAGGGTGGTTTTCACTTCAGTTGGCCCACCGCAGTGGTGGGCGGCGGTGATAGCCTTACTACGCTCCTCACACCGCTCAGCTCTCTCTCTCTGCAACATTACGTGCTGAAAATGGCACACGACATAAGTTGTGAACTGCCACTTAGTCCAAATTTATTTCACAAAGTTGCGCGCCGCCAAAGAAGGGTTAAATGAGAGAGTGAGAGAGATAGATGATGGGTATAGGGAGAGGGCTGAGAGAGAGATTCGTGAATTGAGGGAGGAGAATGCTATGCTAAAATAAGGAGTGGAAACAAACCAGTCCTGACAGGACACAAAAAATGGAGGAAGAGGTACAGTATCTCAAATGAAAAATGTCTGGGGTGATCGAGTGGGTGAAGCAGAAGTACAACTAAAAGCAATTATTGAGGAGCAAAAGGGACAGCAGGAGAACCTGAACAGGAGGGTAGTTAATGCCATTAGACAAAATGAGAAGCAGGTCAGTGATATTATTAACAAGAAGAGGTGTGTAATTATGTTTGGAGATGTAGAAGAGGAAATATCAGATAGAAATACGAGAAAAGGTGTGGAGATGAAGAAAGTTGAGAAGATGATTGATGTGATAGATAGACAAGATAAGGAGGGATGGAAGAGAGAGGTAGAGGATTATTGGAGACTAGGGAAATACAAGAAAGGAGAAATAAGGCCAATGAAGATTAGATTTAAGTCAACTAAAGTAGCAGAGGAGGTACTCAGATCCAGCTGGAAGTTAAGTCAGGAGGGGGAATACAGAATTGTTAAACTAAGGAAAGATCTAAATGCGGAAGAGAGGGAAAAAATGAGAGAAATAAATCGAGAAGTCAAAGAAATGAACGATAATAGAACAGAAGGGGAGAAGGGGGATTTTTTCTACAGGAACATGGATGGGAAAGTAAAGAAGTGGTACCTGAAGAAGGGGGAGAAGATAGGGGCGGAGGGGGGGAGAAAAGACGTGGTGGTACAGGAAGAAGGATTGGAGGGAGAGGTGCAACAGGAAAGGGAAATAGTAGGATAAAGACGGGAATATCAATCATAATGGTAAAAGCAACAGGTGCAAGATGGTCTATAGCAATGTGGATGGGCTGATATCAAAGAAATTAGAAATTAATGATTACATCAGACAGGAAGAGCCCTTAACCCTTAAAGAGCAGCGCTCGACTTAAGTCCTGCACCAATTTGCAGCAAGTTAGGAGCATTATTAAGGCTTTTAAAGGGTTAAAATCGAGTGCAAATGGCCGGGAGAGCAGCGGGCCAGACAGCCGACTCCCAGGGCTTACCGTCGCCCATTAACTCATGTTCCCTGTGTTCTCGAGAGACCGGCAGTGTAGCCAGTAGTGAGCATAGCTGGGAAAAATATACCGATATATGCTAAACTTCCATGTTCGTGGCACCACTGCAAGAGAACCACGAGTGCTACATAGCTCGTTCTGGTCTCATTTTGAAGCTTTTAGTGCCTAGTTTTTTGCTAAATAATTTATTTTTCATGCAGATGCTTGATTTATCATGCAGGAGGGCCTGAATATGCCCAAATGAGCCCAAAACACCCCGCTAGACAAGGGTTAATATTGTGTCTATGTGAAACTAAACTAAATAAAGGGATAAGTTTGGATGGAATGGGATGGAACAACTATAATATCTGGAGAAGGGATAGAGAAGACAAGATGGAGGGGAGGGGTGCTAATTCTTACGCCTAATAAATTGAAAACAAGAATGATTGATCTGAATAATAGTAAAGCAGAAATATTAGCAGTAGAATTAACAGATGATGAAAATCAAAGGGCGGATATTACAGTGGCCTACATGCCGCCCTACACAGGGGCTTGGGAAGAGGAGGAATACAAATTTATCAAAGATGAGATGATTATTTCTATTGAAAAATTAACTCGTAGAAACAATTAATTAATTATAGTAGGGGACTTCAACTGTAAAGAGGTGGATTGGGAACAGAGAGAAGCTGGCAGCAATGTGAACTTGTGGGGGTATAGGCTACTGGATATGGTCACAGAAAATTTATTAGTGCAAAATACTGTATAAAGGAAAATACAAGAAGGGGAAATTATGAAGCATCCAGATTGGACCTAATGTTTACTAGAGACCCAGAGGTAATTTCTGATATAAAATACTTACCGGTACCGTAAAACCGGGTCGCTTCGGACTTGGGTTGTAACTTCGGACATTGGCGATAATAAGTAATTAACCATTGTCATTATATAATGGAAACGCTTTTTATTGTATTTTTTGTGGAGTTCGTTTAGAGAAATGGCAAAGGAAGAGCATGTAAAAGCCCTAGGGAACTGACATGAGTATATGTACTGTACACAAAAAAAATATTATATATATGACGAAAATTTGTAAATTTTTCGCTACCCTGCCAAACTTCTGTCACCCTGAAGAAATTTGTTTGTATGAATGATGTTGTGACTGACATAATTTTGTAGTAAAATTACCAGAGACAACGTCCACCAAAGGAAATTTGCTACACTTGCATAACGCTCTAGCAAGAACACTATCATTTAACCTATTGTGTTTTCCACAAAAAAAAATGGTAACTTCGGACATGGAACAAACAAATAGTTTGTTATTATTTGCCCTATGAAAATAATTCATACTACTTGTCTATCATTAAAATGGTGGTTAAAGATCAAATAATCATTCTCTGAGTCCAAAAACCCATAAAAATATGATATGCTAACCAATTTATGTATTTAGGATAATTCTGGATATATAATATATATATATTATATATAAATTAGGAGAGGCATATATCTTGTCCAAAAAATGTATTATCTGCCGTAACGTAAGAAACACCAACACATACGTTATACCTATAAAAATGCTCAAATTCATAAAAATGTATATGCAGTGATAGAGTATACATACCTATATATTTTCACTAGGCCTAGTTAATTTTCGAGTTATTGATTTGACAGCATTGGTTATTTTTCCTGCTCAATATTTTCTAAGAGTGAGTTCAATGCGTAACGAGAACAGATCCAAAAAGAATATTAATTTTGTTAAACATAGTATATAACCCCCTCCTATACTACAGGCCTAAAAGTATTGACTGTGCATTTTCCAGTAAGACATCGGACAGGAATAAGCAGCAATAATAAAATATTCATATAAAATAGTAGGAGCCGAAAAATGAATGAAATAAAACCACGAACGTACGTCCGAAGTTCCCCTCCGCTTGTCCGAAGCTATCCCAGCTTTCTTGGCAATCATTTTCCATAAGAAATCATTGTATGTCCGAAGTTATCCATACATGTCCGAAGTTGGCCACTTTTCAAGATGACTTCGGACACCATTTAGGATAATGATAGCTCTCTTACTATGGGGGATAATTTTAGGAGGCTTCCTGGATTACCGCGCACTATCACCACACATCACTTGACCTAGTTATATCTCTATAATGTGTGTACAGTCAGGAGATATCGTTAAAAAAACTCAAAAATGTCCGAAGTTACACGGTTTTACGGTACCACCTTTAGGAAAAAATTGATCATGTTGTAATGGACATAGAAATCCTATTGGGTTATTCCAATATGGTGGAGAGGGAGGAGCACAAGGAAAATAGGTTTGACTATGCAAAAGGAGACTACCAATTACTGAGACAATACTTCAGAAATGTTGACTGGAGCGAAATACATCAGAGAAATAGTGTAGACGAGAAGTATGGAGTATTTAAAACAATATATGAAGAAGGAGTCAATAAATATGTCCCTAAACAAGGTAATAAGTCAACAAAGGTAAAGGATTGGTTTAATGAAAAAATGTAGGAAAGCCAAGGAAAAGAGAGACCAGGCATGGAAGGCAGCTAGAAAAAGGTGTATAGAGAAACTTGGAACAGATACAAGAGATTAAGAATGCATATGCTACAATCAGGAGATAAGAAGCAAGAGCATATGAAAAGAACATTGTGAAAAAATGTGAGTGATCCTAAGCTGTTCTATAGGTTTGTAAATAGTAAAATGAAGGTAAGGGATAGAATAGTGAGGTTGAAAGTTGAAGGGACCACTTATCACCACCCATAACGAGGGGCGTCGCGCTCCTTGGTGCCGCTAGAAGAGCGGCGAACACATCCAAAGGTATCCAAAGGTAAGGTATGATGACAATCAGAATATGTGTGAAGTTATGAACAATACACTACACTCAGTATATACTAAAGATGAGAACTTTGAAGAAGTACCGGTAGGTGAAATTTATGAAATTGGTGATAAACTGGGAGAGATTAAGTTTCTCCCAGATGAGCTAGTAGAAATAATGAAAGGACTAGATGTGAAAAAAGCAGTGGGACCTGACAATGTAGCGGGATGGATTAGAATGTACTGACGAACTAGTGAAACCCTTATATGAGATAATGAAATACTCTCTGGAAGTGGGAAAATTACCAATGGACTGGAAGAGAGCCAACATTGTACCGATTTATAAAGGTGGGAACAGGGAGCATCCATTAATGTGTTACAAATCTACTCAGTTTTTATGGCAGAGTTTTCGACATATTACAAGAGAGAGATTGACTGCGTACTATATATATTGATATGAAGAAGGCTTTTGACAGAGTATCGCATAGCAGGCTGAAGAGGAAACTAAAAGAGTATGGAGGGATTCAGGGTAGTTTGTTAAATTGGATGAAGGACTACCTTTCAGGGAGACAGATGAGGACTACTATCAGAGATACATTTTCTACGTAGAAAGACGTCACAAGTGGAGTTCCGCAGGGAGCGGTGCTGGCTCCCATAATGTTTCTAATATACACTAACGACAGGCCAAAGGATATAAATGCATATATGAATATGTTCGCAGATGATGCCAAGATCATGAAGCGTATAGATGAAAACAGTGGAAGGGAATTACAGAGGGATTTGGATAGGATAGATCAATGGAGCAAGAAGTGGAAAATGGAATTCAACACAAATTAATGTCATGTAGTGGAAATGGGAGTAAGTAAAAGAAGGCCTCATATGTAATAATGGAATAGAAGTTAGGAGAAAATACTATTAACCCATCAGAGAAAGAAAAGGACTTAGGGATAACTGTTAGGGGTGATCTTTCACCTGAGAATCATATTAATAAGATAGTGGGAGAAACATATGGACTGCTAAACAGAATAAAAATAGCCTTTAATTATATAAACAAAGAGATGCTGGAGAAAATAATAAAAACATTGGTGAGACCAAGACTGGAGTATGCGGCAGTGGTGTGGGCACCACATATATAAAGAAGCTGGAAAAGGTTCAGAGAGCTGCAACTAGGATGATACCAGAACTGAGAGAATTACCATATGAGGAGAGATTAAAGAAATTAGATTTACCATCTCGAAGGGATAGGAGGGAGAGAGGCGATATGATTATGATGTACAAATGTGTGAGAGGACTCGAGAAGGTGGACAAGAAGGGTTATATTGTGAAAGATAATGGTAGAACTAGGGGGCATAGATATAAGCTAATCAAAGGAAGATGCAAAGGAGATGTGAGAAAGTATAGTTTCCCTTACAGAAGTATAAGTAAATGGAATCAGTTAGAAGAGGAAGTGGTGTGTGCAAAAAACATTCATATTTTTAAGGCAAAGTTAGATAATTGTAACTCAGGAAGTGGGACAATACGAGCCTAAAAAGCTCAACTCCTGTATACTACAAATAGGTAAACCTAATGGTCAACCTAATACAATATTGACAATATGGTCAACCTAAGCCTTCGGGTGAGAATGGTACCGTACAGATTAACCCTAAGCCTTCGTTTCCAGATGTCGCCAATTGGCTAAAATACAGACTACACACACATCCACAGCCATTCCAACGATACATAAACACTTTAACATGCATTTCACGCAATACATTCCCAGTTAAGGAGGCGCGATAATAATGAGCTTAGCTCGCATTGCGTGGATTCCCCTTGACGAACAAGTGAGTGAATTACACACAAAAAAACTCTGTGCATCTCTCTCCCCTACGAAGCATGGCTGATCAGGCAACGTCTTGAGATAGTTGTCAAAGGCTCTCTTAACCTGACAAGCGCGAAATAGACCTAGGGGCTAGGGTAGTTATTTGTGCATTTCTAGCCTTGGATTCTGACAGAATTAGTTATATTTACAATATAGAGCATTATTTGTTTTCGGTATGCTTTTATTTTACATATATGATGTATATATGAACCTTCAAGAGTGCTAAAATAAGTTGGAAAAGCATTTGGGTGGTGAAAAACGAAGATATTGGCCACCCGGTCATAATCTCAGGTGAGAGAGAGCCACAGGCAACCCTCCCCTCTCCCTGTCTGTGAGTCAACTGAGGCGAGCGGGCGGTGTGTGCCGGTGTCTGGGTGTTATATAACGATCTTTTATGCAACCCACTTGTGCTACATTATCGCGGGAGAGAAAAATAACCGATAAATGATGAAAATAAGAGGAAAAATAGGTGATAATTGAGGAGGGGGGAGGGGGGGAATAAGGTGGGGAAGGAGGGGAGGGGAGGGGGGGGGGGGGTGAGAAACACATGGATGAGTACTAGAGGGGAATTATCTCACCTAGAGACAAATTCCTTTGTTTTGATAGCCCCTGGGATGTTTTGGAAGGCTTTTTTTTATGGTCTTGCTTCCGTGAGGCCTATCGCGTTCCCTATAGGAAGCCTTCCGTGAGGCCTATAGCACTTGCCGGGTTAAAGACTTCCGTTGGCACATCCATCAGGAGTCTCACATTCTCTGGCAAATTTGTCAGCCAGGAGTCCCACAGTGTGCCCAGAGCCATCCTATATATTGTGGGCGGGTGGTTACATTTCCTACCTCACCCCTGTCGCTCCACTTAAATGAGTGTAGTGTGTAGGTTTGACACTAGACCTTTAATAACTTTCCATGTATAGATTATTAAATCTCTCTCTCTCTCTCTCTCTTTCGCTCCAGTGAATAGAGGTTAGGGTTAAGAGCCTTCAGCCAATCCCGCAGTGAAGAAGTATTACTGAGCTGATATGGGATGTGAAGCTTCTTTGAACACTATTTCATATATTTCTCCTGCTTTGTGTGGAAAGGTTAGTACACAGCAATACTCCGGTCATGGGATTACCAACGATTAGAAAAGTTATCCTTGTTTTAAAAGCACGTAGTATCCAACCTGCTATTTTCCAATCCGTTATTGACTTACCCTGATTTTTTTTTTTTTTTTTTTTTTTTTTTTTTTTTTTTTTAAAGAGACAATGAACGGAGGAAGGAAAAACACAGATAAAACAAAAAGGTCCATGTGCCTAAAGGCATCCTCCATTCATAAAATGTTTGTAACAACTGGATTTAAACATTTGTAGATTGTAAGTTTGTGGAAAGCAATTCGAGGGAAGTGAATTCCAAAGAGTAGTAGCTCTGGGGATAAATGAATTCTGATAAGCAGAAGTTCTGCATTGTGGAGGAGAAAGTGTAAATTCATGGGCGCTCCCAGCTGCCCTAGTTCTACGGGAAAGATGTGGAGAGGCGGCACAATTGAAGCAAGTTCCTCGGAACAATTGCTGTGAAAATATCTGTAGAATAATGCAAGGGATGCAACGTTTCTTCGTATGGATAATGTAGGAAGGTCCTGTGTGATTGCAGGGTTATTGATTAATCTAATAGCTTTATTTTGAATTTTGTCCAACTGCCTCAATGCAACCACTCCACTTCCACCCCACAGAGGTGAACAGTAATCCATCTGAGAACGCACATGACTTTTATATATCACGGCCAACTGCTCGTCAGTGAAGAATTCTCGAACTCTGTACAGGAGTTCCAGTTGTTTAGAGGCATTCTTAGCAATGCTTCTAACATAATGCGTTTTGAAGGACATATTTTTGTGGCATTATTACCCCCAATCTCCAGGGGGGCCCCAAAACTCCAACCGACATTAGACATTCAATAGTTAGGCAAAAGCCTTTAAAATTGCATTAATAAAGGTATTATAACACATGGTAACAATTAAGTTTCCGTGTCCCTCGATTAAAAAAAAAAAAAAAAAAAAAAAAGAAAATCATTCGAGAAATCAAAGAGATTGTTTGAATGCATAATACAGTAATATTAAAGATATTAGGACTTAATAATTGGCAAATTAACTTGCTTGCGAAGTGCGATAACCCACCCCCAGTGACACGTACGTCACTCCATGATCCACGCACGTATCCCCTAACCCGGTTCCATGTCATCTCAACCAGTAGACCATTTCAACCAGTAGCTCCTAACCGTATTGGTTGATTTGGTACTGGTTGAGAGCTACTGGTTGAGTTGACCGGTCACCCCCTAACCCACCTCAATCAGTCATCAGCATGTCTCCGAGCAGGGTGTATCAATCGTGTGCCGAAAAACGAAAGAAAAGCAAGCGTCAAGATGAAATGGATGCTCTCCATGAGGGTGAAAAATCTCTAGCATTATTTGGTACGGTAGCTAAGAGGACTAATTGAGATAGTCTGTAGCATTTTAATTGGTAGACGTCCTTCATAAGTTGATTAAAATCGTCTAATAGCAGCCACAATTTACTGAAAAGAACGTCGCCGGTACAGAAGGGATTAATTATAGCGACAACTTAAGTAGAAGATGCACCCCATCCTCTCCGAAAGCGATATTAAAGTTGGCACTATAAAGTACTGTATATATATGTTTATACATTACCATTAGTACAGTATTATTGTGTAATGGTTGAACCCATGATGTAATAGCTCAGTCGCGCATAGTGCGAGAAATTGGTCGATACAGTGCGTCACACTATGTGAACAACATATCCTATGGGGAAAAAACTTTAATTGGTCGATCGGTTCTCCATCTAGCACACATATCTTTCCTTATATCGTTAGTTATACAGACACAAACATACTAAGAACAAATAATAATGACATATATAGCATATCAATGGTAAATTAGACCTTTCCTTACCTTAAATTCTACACTTTATACAATCACAAATCCGAAAATGCAAGATAGCATCACACAGTACAGGGTAAAAAATGCTGACTGACCAGCCTCCCTCCGTGCCAAAGCTGCTTAACCCCTGGTACCCGGAAGGTCTCTGAGGAGACCATAACAAACTAGGGCCCGGCACCCAGATGGGCTCATGAGCACCGCAAGCTTGAAAGCCTATTAACCCTCCAGCCCCGGCTATTGTATTCTATAATTTCCCCGAAACCCGGGGGTTTTGGCCGAAAAACGTCTACGCCTAGGCTACCGTATCTTTGTTATTTTGACTGCTTCCGCATTCCCGCGCATCCCCAAGCGTAGATGTGTTTCGTACCTGTAGAATGGCGTTGAGTAGAGCTCTCTAAGTCTAACTGGTTCAGTTGTGATGACGATTTCCATGGAGATAACTTTGTGGCGATATCAGCCACTTATCATTACTTTTCACTACTTAACAATAACATACAGGCACACACGAACAAGGGACGCCTCTCCTTCTTGTGGTCGGAGATGCGCGGCGTCGGTCCAACCGGTTGTTCTTTACATACGTCGGACGGACGGCTTTCAAAACAAGCTTACAGACTTTCAAGCTGCCGGAGCCTCAGAGCCCTACCGGGTTCCGCGGGGGGTATTTGTTATGGGTGCCTCAGAGCTCTACCGGGTCTGAGGGGTTAAGCGTGTTTTGAAAGCTGTGCGTCCGACGCATGTAAACAAAGCCTGTCGGAGCAACGCGCACCTACCAGAACAATAAGGAGAAGTCGCACCTTTGTTTTCATTGTTTCGGAGAACAAGGAATAGTGTTGTTATTGCCCGATTATTGCTAACATCGCTTCGAAACTCTCTCCACGGAAATCGTCATCACAACTGAACCAGTTGACCTAGAGAGCTCTACTCAACGCCAGTCTACATATACGAAACAGGGCTACGTTTTGAGATGTGAGTGAATTATCTAGCAGTTAAAATAACATAGATAGGGCTAGCCTATTACAACGTTTTTCGGCCAGATCCCCCGGGTTTCGGGGCTATCCTATAGAAGACGAAACCGGTCTGTGAGGGTTAAACACCAGTAACGCCACGAGTCAGGCGAAACATTTATCGCACTGTACAAATTTCGGCCGAACTAATAGAAAACTCCCCGGATTTAACCCATATTGCCACCCGACTCGCAATAACAGATCGTATTCGCATGGATTGATAATTTTGTGTTTAATATTTTCGTTGCTCGTACTAATCGAAAATCGCACTGTTTGAACACCCAAAAATCGGGGCCGTTTGTAGCATCAACTACCTGCCAAGCGGGTATATTTACCGAAAACGAGTTTCATTCCATGCATAAACAAGTCAGAGCGTAATACAATTATATTACCCACCTTTTAGCTCAAACCGAATCATTATATGAGTATTTTGTTATATTGCAGATGTAGTTATAACTACATCTGCAATATAACATCCAACTGGCCAATAAAACACCCACATACCAAGTTATGAGATCGTAAGGCATCAGCAAGAGTGGTGTCAATTTTGCTACTCTTCCGCTAGACCTAACTTTTTCGCTAGAACTAGAGTTTTTTACTATTATATGGCGGCAAATGTTTACATCTAGCGACACAAATTCTGGTGATAATATGGAGATTCGAGCCAGATTTGATAGATATTCAAGAGACTTGCATTATTCTGAAGATTTTTGGCACAAATTTACTATGTGCATACATACATACAATACATACAATGGTTTAACGTCATTTTTCCATTACATGCAATGTAACGGCTCAGACGGGATTGCCTTTCAGTAGTTGGAGTGTACTGTAGTACAATAAAGTCCCACCACAGCACTGCCCCACTAAGTCATCACTGTGGCTGATGTTGGTATAGTGCTAACCGTGCCTCAGCAAGACTCAACAGAGTCCCCCTGCAGCATTTGCACCTGCAGTATCTGCAACCACACCAGCCTTAACAGTGTTACAAAAAGACAGCACCATAACAAGACTCTACTGTATATTAGGCAATTAGACTATAGAACAATAAAGTCATGCCCCAACACTGCTCCAACATGCAAACACTGTTGCCAACATGTAGCGGCCTTCTAGCGACATTTGAGAATGGATCTAGCGGATTATTATGTTTTGATTTGGTAACCCTGAGCTTTGCTGTCGTCTATTAGGCTACAGTTGTCTGCATAAACAATCTAGCCATCTTTGTCTAAACGGGCAGACAAACAGTATTTTCGTTGTGTTCCATGGTTGCTTTAATGAATGCAATATTAACCCTCCAGCCCCGGCTATTTATTCCATATACAGTATATTCCAAAAACCCGGGGGTTTTGGCCGAAAAACATCTACGCCTAGGCTACCGCATCTTTGTTATTTTGACTGCTTCCGCATTCCCGCGTATCCCGAAGCATAGATGTGTTTCGTACCTGTAGAATGACGTTAAGTAGAGCTCTCTAAGTCAACTGGTTCAGTTGTGATGACGATTTCATTGGAGATAACTTTGTGGCAAAAACAGCCACTTTACACTACTTTTAGCTACTTAACAATAACATACAGGCTTACACGAACAAGCGAAGCTCTCCTTCTTGTGGTCGGAGATGCGCGGCGTCGGTCCAGCCGGTTTTTGTTTACATGCGACGGACGGACGCCTCGCACACCAAGCTTACAGGCTTTCAAGCTGCCAGAGCCTCAGAGCCCTACCGGGTAGTGCAGGGTGTATTTTTTATGGAGGCATCAGAGCCCAACCGGGTCTGGAGGGTTAAGCTATGATAGGAATTCTAGATTGGCCATTAACTCTTTTGACCCGGAAGGGCTCTTAAACACCCATAAAAAACACACCCGAGCAACCCGGAAGGGCTCTGAGGCCCCCAGTGCTTGAAAGCCTGTGAGCTTGGTGTGCGAGGCGTCCGTCCGACGCATGTAAACAACAGCCGGCTGGACCGACGCCCCGCATCTCCCGCCACAAGAAGGAGTGCGTCGCTTGTTCGTGTGTGCCTGTATGTTATTGTTAAGTATCGAAAAATAGTGCAAAGTGGCTGTTTTTGCCATAAAGTTATCTCCAATGAAATCATCATCACAACTGAACCAGTTGACTTAGAGAGCTCTACTTAACGCCATTCTACAGGTACGAAACACATCTACGCTTGGGGATGTGCGGGAATGCGGAAGCAGGCCAAATAACAAACATGCAGTAGCCTAGGCGTAGACATTTTTCGGCCAAAACCCCCGGGTTTCGGGGAATATATATATAATACATAGCCGGGGCTGGAGGGTTAAATTTGCACTGGACCATATTACCAGTCTTGCTAAGGCAGCCTCCCAGAAGCTGGGTGTGCTCAACCGCCTTAGGGGGTTCTTTTCCCCTGCACAGCTTCTTGCTCTGTACAGGGGCATAGTGCGCCCTTGTATTGAGTATTGTTCACATGTGTGGGGAGGTTCCTCTCACACCGCTCTCCTAGACAAAGTTGAAAGGAAGGCCTTTCGTATCATTAACTCCCGTCCACTCACCAACTCTCTGCAATCTCTCTCTCTCCGCCGCAATGTTGCATCTCTCTCGCTATTCTATCGCTACTATAATAATCAGTGTTCCTCAGAGCTATCCCAGTGCATACCACCTCCTTTACGTAGGGCACGTGGTACCCGTCTTGCAACTCAATCCCACCCCTACTCTGTGCAACTCTCCAACCCAAGAGTGAAACGTTACTCTCAAACTTTCTTCTAGCTGAGCTCTGGAACTCTCTCCCAGAATCAGTCTTTCCCTCTTCCTATGACTTAAATTGCTTCAAACTCCGTGTGTCCAGGCATTTTGGCTCGAACGTCCCTTGATTTTGGCCCTGTCACTCTTTCAACTATGGGTGAGGCACTCGCTATAGGCAGTTATGCCTTTTGCCTCCCTCAATCACATAGAAAAAAAAAGAAAAAAAAAAAAAAAATCACGAAAAAAAAACGTACAAATCCAAGAACAGGCATGTAAGCGAAACAAGTTAGGCTAGGCCTAGCCTAGGTTAGGCTAACTAATTTAAGTCTTTCAAAATAAGATGCCATACGCATATATATGACAAACTTATGAAAACAAAAATCAGATTAGTAATGAAATGGGTAGATCTAGGAAAAAGTAATGAACCACGAAGGCACTGTGGATAGTGTGAGCGGGCGAAAAATTGGTAGCGAAATGAAATTGAGGTTAGGCTAACCAATTGAAGTATTTTTCGCACCCATAAGTTAATGCTGCTATAGCATATACTGTATATGACAAACTTATGGAAAAAGGTTCAATAATAGCATTTAAATCAGCAGTTCTTATGCGTTATTCAATTAAATTTGTTCATGCTTAAAATGGGGAAATACACTGTGTACGAAAATTACTTTAGGGGAAATACACTGTGTACGAAAATCACTTTAATCCATTAATCTATCTATATATCTATCTATCTATCTATTGCCTGACGCCGTGATCCCCGAAGGGGTGGCCACGAACGAACCGCCCCCATTCACCTCTGTCCCCAGTCAGTCGACGCCCCTCCTCCCAACCAGCACCGCCTTCATTCATATACTTCCTCACTCCATCCTTCGACCTCTCCTCCAGTGCACCTCTCCCTCTCTGTCCTTCCACCTCGCTCTCGTATACCCTCTTAGTCAATCTCTCGCTTTCCATACGTTACATATGGCCGAACCATCTCAAGTTGTTCCTTTTCACACTTTCCAGCACATCTACCTCCACACCACACCTCCTTCTTACTTTAATGCGTGAAACTATTTTGTAAACACCATGTGGAATCTTATCATAATTTTGAACAAATAACAACGTTTAAGGAGTGTCCTCACGAGAAGTTGAGTTGTTTGAGTGTCGAGAAGGTTTGGGGCTAGGCTAGCCTTTGTTATAAAGTTCGTTAATTTGATTCATGGTACAGTCAGTCCCCCCAATCCGCGCCTATATGGGCAGCATTACACGACGTGTATTGGGGATTCGCGCATTGGGGATAACATAACTTATGGAGTAAAATTCATATGGGCGGCAGCCCGCATTTCCACACACATTTGACGGTAATTTTTGATAAAAATCAATACTAATTGGACAACCATGCATACACAATAATAGAAACATAAACAAGTCATTCCTTACATTAAAATTAAATGCTATAAGTAGGTGAGAAGAGCGGGGGCTCCGAGGCAGAACCCCGCAACAGGGCGAGTTCATATAGCCTGGGCCTAGGCTTCCCCGGCCCCGCCACTGTCACTGGCCCCGTCCCCGTCCCCGGATAACCCCATAGATTTCCCGATCGCAGTAGTGCCTTTACCAGTTTATTCTTCCTAGGCATTTTGAAGTTGTTAAAGGGTGTAGGAAGGCGGTTGTTACACAATAAATGGGGCAAGTCTCAGCGCACGGACACTTAAGGATATTGGGACTGAGAAGGAAGCGGCTTCCTTCTCAGTCCCAAGCCTAGGCCTCCGAGGGCCCGAGGGGTGTGCGTGCGGAGTAGGGAGGGGGGGTGGCGCGGAATACAAAACACAGCATTTTTACACCACTCTTCAACCGTGATTCGTGTTTTGTGGGGTCAATATGTGTTTTAGGGATTTTGAGTACCTGTTTTACCCCTCGGCGCGGAATACGGTAAACGCGGACTGAGGATACGTGTATTAGGGGGACTGACTGTATGTTAATTGAGCAAATGGTAGTAATTTGTGATCTTCGTACAACCAAAATTTCGCTGAATGGACGTTCTTAAGTCGGCGGTCAACTGTATAAAGGAAAATTCTAAGTACAGTACTTCTTTTCATATGCCAAACAAAAGACTAAAACAGCATCAAACATTGACCCACTTTTTTTCAGTTTTTACTAGAGAGGAAGGTTTTGACGAACCACAGGCGGGAGTACTGGAGAGTGGTCTTAGTAAGATTGAAATAACTAGAGATGAGCTGTTATCTGCGATGAGAGGACTTGAAGTAAGGAAAGCTATGGGACCGGATGAAGTGTCTGCCTGGGTTTTAAAGGAGTGTGCAGAGCAATTAGTGGAGCCAGTGAGGGACATAATTCAAGCTTCCTTAGATAAAGGACAGGTTCCTGTTGAATGGAAAAGAGCTAATATCATTCCGATATACAAGAATGGAAACCCTGAGGACCCTCTAAACTATAGACCAGTTTCACTTACTAGTATTGTATGCAAGATTTGTGAAAAGCTAATTAGGAAGAGATGGATGAAAATGTTGGAGAGAAAGAAAATAATAACCCCAAAGCAATTTGGATTCAGAGAAGGGACATCTTGTGTTACCAGTTTGCTATGTTATTACAGTAGGGTGATAGATGTACTCCAAGAAAGAGGCGGATGGGTGGACTGCGTCTACTTAGACCTTTCCAAAGCATTCGATAAGGTACCACATAAGAGATTGTTATCTAAGCTTGAGACGCTAGGATGTGTCAGGGGGAGTTTGCTGAAATGGATGGAGAGCTATTTAACAGATAGGGAAATGAGGACCAACATTAGAGGAACTTACTCATCGTGGCGGAAAGTTGAGAGTGGTGTGCCGCAGGGATCTGTGTTGGCACCTCTCATGTTCCTTATGTACGTGAATGACCTGCCGATAGGCATAAACTCTTACATGTCAATGTTTGCAGATGACGTAAAAATTATGAGACAAATAACAAATAAAAGTAGTTGTGAGGAGCTGCAAGGGGATTTAGATAAAATATACGAATGGAGCACCAAGTGGAAAATGAAATTTAATATAAGTAAATGTCATGTGTTAAATATGGGAAGAAGTGTGAATAGACCAAATTGGGAGTACAGGATGGGAGATAATAAAATTAGCAAGGCCGAAAAAGAAAAAGATTTAGGGTTGATTATACAAGATAATTTGTCGCCAGAGAAACATATTAACAAGCTCTTTAGCGGAATGTATGCAATGGCCAGGAATATGAAAGTTGCTCTGAACTATTTGGATGAGACCATGGTAGCGAAAATTATGAAGAGTATGATTAGACCAAGATTGGAGTATGCAGCAGTGGTGTGGTCCCCGCATCTAAAGAAGCATATTCACAAGTTAGAAAGAATCCAGAGAGCAGTCACTAGATTGGTTCCAAGTCTCAGAGAACTGCCATATGAAGGGAGGCTAGACAAATTAAATCTACCGAGTCTAAAAGAGAGGAGAGAGAGGGGAGACATGATAATGATGTACAAATGTACCCGGGGGCTGGAGAGGCTGGATAGGGAGGATATATTAATTATGGATACAGGAATAACTAGAGGCCACAGCTACAAAGTAAAAAGACCTACCTGCAAGAACGATATCAGGAAGTTTAGCTTCCCCTATAGATGTATTGACAAATGGAATGGGCTGGAGGAGGAGGTGGTAGGGGCAAGGAACATCCATATTTTCAAGAAAAAATTGGATAAAAAGTAGACTGAGAGACGGGACAACACGAGCTTAGCTCAACTCCTGTAAACTACAATTAGGTAAATACAATTAGGTAAATACTAAGTACTGTACGGGGGATGGGTCATTCACAGGGGGACAAAAAGGAAATAAGCGAACTCTTACGCCGGCAGTAGGAAATGGCTTTCAGTGAGCCTGACGAAACAAAAGCTATCCGAGACCAAAATTAATTTTTCATGGAAAACTCCCCTACAGAAACCCTCCAGATTCTGGATATTGATTTCGGTCCTAAAGACATAGAAGAGGACATTTCCAACATGCAATCCCACTCGGCACCAGGCCCGGACTCGATCCTAATGAAGATACAGGTATGTAAGGAAAACTTCTCAAATCCCTTGGCTCTAATGTGGAGTCTAGACACTGGTGAAATACCAGATAGCTTGAAAAACGCAATAATTGCCCCTCTGCATAAAGGAGGGAGTAAAGAACTACCAAAAAATTACCGCCCGGTAGCTCTAACATCCCACATCATTAAGGTTTTCGAGCGAGTCCTGCAAAGCAAAATCTCAACACTTATGGAGGCACATGAACTACACAACACCGGTCAACATCGGTTCAGAGCAGGAAGATCATGTCTCTCACAACTTTTGGAACAGTATGACAAAATTGTTAACCCTTCCTCCATGGGCTCGCCTTCCAAAGGACAGCACCGAGAGCCCGGGGGATATGGCCAAAAAACGTTGTAATAGGCTAGCCCTATCTTTGTTATTTTAACTGCTAGAGAATTCACACACATCTCAAAACATAGCCCTGTTTCGTATCTGTAGACTGGCATTGAGTAGAGCTCCCTAGGTCAACTGGTTCAGTCATGATGACGATTTCTGTGGAGAGAGTATCAATCCGACAAAGATTTGTTCTTGTTCTCCAAAAAAATAACAACAAAGTCGGACTTTTCCTTCTTCTTTTCGAAGGTGCGCGTCGCTCCGACCGGCTTGTTTACATACGGTTCGACGCACGGCTTTCAAACCATGCTTAACCCTTCCCGCCCGGGCTCGCCTTCCTAATGACAGTATTGAGATCTGGCCGATCTGGCCGAAAAAGTCTAATAGGCTACCCGTATCTTTGTTATTTTAACTGCTAGAGAATTCCCACGCATCTCTAAACGTAGGTGTGTTTCGTATCTGTAGACTGGCATTGAGTAGAGCTCTCTAAGTCAACTGGTTCAGTTGTGATGACGATTTCTGTGGAGAGTTTTGATGTAATGTTAGCAATATCATATGTTGGCAATATCATAATGTTAGCAATATCAGACACCTTTCAACAGTAAATCTGTTCTAGCAGACAACACAATAACAAACTCCGACTCTTCTTCTTGTTTTCGGAGGTGTGGTAACGCAAAGACAGGCTTTGTTTACATACGTCGGACGCACGGCTTTCAAAACACAGCTTTTGGTAAGGTCGAGGCGATGGTGGGAGGCGGACGCATTATTGAGGCTCCGGCATATTATCATGGGCACGATTAAATATCACGGAATTTCGAATACATACTGAGCGAGCGAGGAGAGGAAGGACTAGTGAAGTGTTTGGAAGATAAACTAGTTTGGTGGAGGAGTGATATATATTGTGAAAAGAGTAGTGTAATCAATGGGTCAGCTGGAGTTGTAGTGATTGTAAACAAACATGGCGGACGGAACGGCGGGAATTTCGGAGACGGAAGAAAGGTTAGGACGGTTTCGTGGGTTTAGGAGCACAGATAAGAAGGTAGAAGAGATTATTAATGTTGTGAAGGATTTGGAAGAGTGATACGGAGAAGTGGAAGGGGGACATGGTGAGAAAATCAAGGTGTTGTGCGAACTATGTGGTGCGTCAGGTGGGGCAGGAAATAGGCTTAGTGAAGGAAGCGAATGTAGGCCTATTTCGGAAGTTAATAATAACCTAGAGATGGTACTAAAAAGGGTAGAGGAATTGGGAGCAGAGAATATGGCATTAACCCTCCAGCCTCGGCTACGCATTCTATAATATACTGTATCCCCGAAACCCGGGGGATTTGGCCAAAAAAACGTCTCGCCTAGGCTACCGTATATTTGTTATTTTGACTGCTTCCGCATTCCCGCGCATCCCCAAGTGTAGATGTGTTTCGTACCTGTAGAATGGCGTTGAGTAGAGCTCTCTATGTCAACTGGTTCAGTTGTGATGACGATTTCCGTGGAGAGAACTTTGTGGCGATGTCAGCCACTTTTCACTACTTATCACTACTTAAGAATAACACACAGCCACACACAAACAAGCGACGCCTCTCCTTCTTGTGGTCGGAGATGCGCGGCGTCGGTCCAACCGGCTGTTGTTTACATGCGTCGGACGGACACCTTTCAAAACAAGCTTACAGGCTTTCAAGCTGCCGGTGCCTCAGAGCCCTACCGGGTTCCTGGCCCTAGTTTGTTATGGGTGCCTCAGAGCCCTACCGGGTCTGAGGGGTTAAAGGAGCAGCTGAAGGAATACGAAGGACGATTCAAGGAAGTGAAGGACTCAACTGCATGGACGGTGGTAGGTGAACAGAAAGTTAAGGATTTGGAGGAAATTGTGAAAGAAAAAAAGAGGAAATGAATAAGACGAAAGAAAAAAATTGAGAGTGCAGTCGTAGGAGTCATGAAGAACAAGGAGTGTGTCGTGAAGGAGGCCATGGACAGGGATAGAGGTGTAATCATGCATGGAGATATAGAGGCTCATATGAATGATAATGGAGTGAGAAAAGTGAGAGATATGGAGAAAGTGAAGGAAGTCATGAAAGCTGTTGATGTAGATGGATGTGGATGGGATGGGCAGGTGGAGGAAGTCAGTAGGATAGGTAGATATAGAAGGGGGGAGATGAGACCTATAAGGGTACAGTTTAAAACCAGGGCAGTGGCAGAGACAGTGACAAATTTTAGTTGGAGACTAAACACAAATGAAGAACTGAAACATACAAGATTAAAGAAGGATTTGAGCATAGAACAAAGAAAAAAATAAAGGAACTACAGGAAAAGGCTGATGAGGAAAATGGAAAGTTGGGTGAGGAGGATAAGAAGAAGTTTTTCTGGAGAGTGAGGGACGGGAAATTGAAGAAGTGGTTTATACGAATAGAAGGGAGAAGGAGATCTGGGAGGGAAGAGAATGTGATAGAAGTTGTGGCAGAGGTGGAGAGCAGGGTGGAAGCGTCTCGGGGAGAGACAGGAGAAGAAGAAGCTGCAGACACAGTACCGGTAGTGTGAGGGGGGGGAGTAGGGCACGGACAGGAGGAGCGGCATGATGTAGCTGCTGAAGGAATGGTAGAAAGATTAAGGATTATGTTTAGCAATGTTGATGTGTTTACCCAGGACAAGAAAAGATAACTGATATGTAGGTTGCAGGATGAAGAGGAAAAACCTGATGTCATAGCCTTACAGGAAGTAAGACAAAAAAATGCTAGAATTGAAAGGGAACTGGTGGAGTATAGTTTGGAGGGTTTTGAGTTGCATGAGAGGAATGCTATTAGAGCAGAGGTTGGAAGAGGACTGTTTATTTATGTAAGAAAAGAGCTCAAGGTAAATGAGGTGGATATGAGACAGCAGTATTGTGAGTATTTGTGTATTGAAGTAAAATGTGAAAGAGGATCAATTCTAATTGCCTCTATATATAGAAGCCCAAATAATAGTAGGGAAGAGGATGATAACCTACTGAAAGCAATGGAGGAAATAGATAATAGAGAGAACAAATATAAGATTTTGATTGGAGATTTCAATTTACCAAGGATCAACTGGGCAAATTGTACTACTCCAGCGGGACAGTGTAGCCTGGAAAACAAGTTTATAGAGAAAGTGAGAGATTGTTTTTTAACGCAACACATTACAGAGATGACAAGATATAGATATGGGACGCAGGTGAGTGTACTTGATTTAATTTTTAGCAATGAGGAGGATATAGTGGAACATGTCAATGTGGATAGCCCTATAGGTCGCAGTGACCATGCCTGTATAAGTTTTATACTCCGTTCAGCATAAACAGTCCGTTGGTAGGGCAGAACTTGACAACACTGTTTTACCCTCGCTATCAGCTGATAAGTTGATAATGGGGGCGAGAAACCATTTGCCCTCTCTCTCTCTCTCTCTCTCTGGGAGATGAAATTGTACTAACTTAATTATTAACGTGATTTTTATATACCCTAAATCTATATATATAATGTCTTAAATGATAAAATAAACTATTGGTCAAAATATTGGTCAAGATATAGATATACATACAGACAAACAGGCATATATACAGACAGATATACAGGCAGATATACACACAAACAGACAGATATACATACAGACAAACAGGCATATATACAGACAAACAGACAGATACACACACAGACAGACAGATATTCAGACAGATATACAGACAGACAGACCGACACAGAGACAGATAAACAAACAGATACACAGACATAGACAGATAGACAGATATACAGACAGACAGAAATATATAGATATATACAAACATACAGACAGGCAGATAGAGATATATACAAACATACAGACAGGCAGATAGACAGAGACAGACTGACACATATACAGATAGACAAACAGACATACAGATATACAGACGGTTGGATACAGTAGAATCTCGCATCCCACGATTTATTGGTACCGAAATATTACCGTGGGACCGGAATTCGTGGGATGCAGAGTATTAAAGTAATGGGGAAAATTACAAAAGTACTGGAGGCTATCGTCGGGCGACTATTGACCATCACTTTACATGCCAATAATCCAAAGTAAGTTGCTTTAACCCTCCAGCCTCGGCTACGCATTCTATAATACCGGTATATCCCCAAAACCTGGGGGATTTGGCCGAAAAAACGTCTCGCCCAGGCTACCGTATCTTTGTTATTTTGACTGCTTCCGCATTCCCGCGCATCTCCTAGCGTAGATGTGTTTCGTACCTGTAGAATGGCATTGAGTAGAGCTCTCTAAGTCAACTGGTTCAGTTGTGATGACGATTTCCGTGGAGAGAACTTTGTGGCGATGTCAGCCACTTTTCACTACTTAACAATAACACAGCCACACACGAACAAGCGACGCCTTACCGGCTGTTTTTTACATGCGTCGGACGGACGCCTTTCAAAACAAGCTTACAGGCTTTCAAGCTGCTATGAAAAGAAAGGTAAGTAAAACACACAAAAAAAAATTAGAAAAGTTGATGAGGTGATTATTGTGATGGATGTGGTGATAGACGGGAGGCGGATGTTCGTTACCACCCTCCGTGGCCCCATTCTCGTTCTCCGTCACCCCACCGTCGTCGCCAATGATGATAATGATGATGTTGAGGGATAGCCTTAAGTATCGGCCCCTAAAGCCCGTGAAATCATCGTCCATGGCATCAAGTTCGGCGTCCTGTAGAGCTTCCATTAGCTCTGCATCCGTGGGAATCGTGTGGTTTTTCGTGGGATGAGAATTCAGGTAGCCATTGGATAGTACTGTGGGATGCGTAATCGTGGGATCGAAATGCGTGAGATGCGTGACTCTACTGTATACAGATAGACACACCGACATATTTGCAGACAGACAGACAGGTATACTGGTAGACAAACAGACAGACAAACAGACATATAGATATACACATATACAAACAGTCAGATATAAAGTACATACCATGCAGACAAACAGATATACAGATAAGCAAACATAGATATACAGACAGACAGACAAACAGGGAGCTATACAGACAAACAAAGATACAGTCAGAGAGACAGATAGACAAACAGACCTATACACAAGCAGACAGACAGACAGCTCACAGGAGTGAGCTATAATCTATCTCTTATTCATATGTAAAGGGGACTCCAGGGATTAGGATGATGATAAAAAACAAGTAAACTTCGGCTGGCAAGTGGGAAATTAGTGACTAATACTAGAGGGTGTGAGTGAACAATCGGAAGAGACCGCACAATATTGTTGTTTTCGGCGCGGGAAGTTCTCGGCTCAGTATGGTGGGTAAAAGTATATGTCCTATGTAAGTGTATTACCCAGCACAAGAGGCAAGATATTTGGTTCCAACTTCAAGAGGAAATAGGTGGGGAAGATGGTGAATGAAGGTGACGAGGGGGCTGAGGGGTGATAAAGGCGGGAGTGACGAATCGGAGGGAGAGCCGGATTTTCCCGGTTTCATGACAACATGGACGACTGAGGACACTGAAAAATTTTGCTACATTCTGTTGAACAAAATCAAGAACTTGGGAGGACCGAGTGACCAGCTTGGAGATAGTTAAGAAGGAAATTGTTACAGAGAATGGTGAGTTGAAGAACAGGTTGGAGTTAGTGGAGAGAGAAAAGGCAGTGATAATGACTAGGCTAGACACCAGTATCTCTGAAGGTAAAAATGCTTGGGGCATGACTAGAGACCCAAGTGGTAAAAGATTTAGACAGTGTAAGGAAGGCACACAGTGACGAATTCAGGAAGATATTGGATGAACAGAAACAGCAAGATGTTAGGATAAAGGACCAGGTAAAAAGTATGGTTAAGCAAGGCATCCACGAAAACTCTCAGGCCATCCAGGAAGAAAGTCGTAGGGCTAACTGCCTCATAATATCAGGGGTGGAAGAAAAGGAGGAACTAGACTGGACAAAACGAAAAGAGCAGGATGAAGGTCGCATCAACAAGATTCTGGAATCTATTAAAGATGAGGAGGACACCTGGAAGGAGGAGGAAATATCAGACATGTTTAGGCTGGGAAAATATACAAAGGAATACAATAGACTGGTAAAAATCGAATTTAAGTCAAGAAGGACATGTGATGAAATCATGGCAGTAGCAGCTAGGCTAAAAGGGTTAGAGGGTAAGGACAAAATCTACATCAGGCGAGACTTACCAGAAGAAGAGAGAAAGAAGGAGGCTGAACTAAGGAAAACCGCCAAGGAGGAAAATAGCAAGAGGACAGAACAAGAAAAGAATAAGTTTTTTTACGGAGTAAGAAAGGGGAAGATTATGAAACTTTCGGTAAAAAGAAACTAAAAGAAAAAGAGGGTAGGGAACAGACCGCCGCAGTTAAGGCGCTTGGAGCAGGTAATGGGGGACTAGAAAGTATAAGGATTCTATATAGCAATGTCGATGGGCTAATCTCTAAGAAATTAGAACTAACAGACTTACTCAATACTAAGAAACCAGAAATAGTATGTCTCACTGAGACAAAACTAAGAGAGGACCTTGATATAAATTTGCTAGGATGGTCTGAATACAGGATTTGGAGGAGGAACAGCAAATATGGAGGTGGAGTGTGCATCCTTACTAGGAAAGATTTGATGGTGTCTGAGATAAAACTAGAAACTTCAACAGCAGAAGTTTTAGCAATAGAGATTGGTGGAAACGAAAAAATAGTGGTGATAGTAGCGTATGTACCTCCCAAGACGAAGACATTGGGTAAGGAGGAGCATAGCCTAATGCGTAAGGAAACAATTAGTGTGCTAGGAAATATCTTGGCTTCAAAGGATGAAATAGTCATGTGTGGGGACCTTAACTGCAAGGAAGTGAATTGGGAAGATCTTGAAGCCGGAACAGGGGAGGAAAGTTGGGGCTATGAATTTTTAAGTATGGCCATGGAAAATTCTATATACCAACATGTAAAAGAGTCAACAAGAGTAAGGGGAAGTGATCAACCAGCTAGATTGGACCTTCTATTCACAAGAAGGGAGGAGGAGGTTCAAAGTATTCAGTACCTATGCCCACTAGGAAAAAGCGACCATGCAGTTCTCGACATAGACCTACTATTGAAGCATAATCTACCCAAGGAAAGGGAAAAGCACAAGGAAAATCACTGGATGTATTCCAGAACCGATTTCGCAGGACTACGGGATTTTTTCAAGTCACAAAATTGGGATCAGGTGTTATCTGAAAGTGAGGTAGACAAAAAACTCAAGGCATTCATGGAGATCTATGATACTGGTATAAAAACTTTTGTCCCTAAGTACATTAATAAAAGGAAAAAAAGTAATCGCAAAGTATGGTTTAACCGCGAATGTAGGCAAGCACAGGAAGCAAAAAACAAAGCCTGGAAAAAGATGAGAAACTGGGATTCGGAAGATAACAGGCAAAAGTATAAAGAGGAGAGAAACAAATACACAGAAATGAGGAGGAGGTCAGAGGCAAACCATGAGAAAGGGATAGTGGAGAACTATGAAAAGAATCCAAAAATGTTTTTCAAGTTTGTAAACGGCAAAAGGAAGATAAAAGCCACGATCGTAAAGATTAAAAGTGGAAACAGAATCATAGAAGAGGATACAGAAATTGCGGAAGAACTAAATAGAAATTTTGCATCAGTATTTACAAAAGAAGAATTCATTGCACCAGAAACCAATGAGATAGGTACAGAGGAAATGCCGGAAGTCACATTTAACAGACCAGAGCTCATAGACAAAATGTAAGGTGGATCCAAGAAGTAAGTTGCCAAAACAAAGCCGCCGGACCGGACGGAGTATCAGGCTGGATTATTAAAGAAAATGCCAAGGAACTGAGTATACCGTTATATGATATAATGACCAAATAATTGGACACAGGGATAGTACCTACAGAATGGAAAAGAGCAAACATTATTCCTATATTTAAGGGAGGAAGCAGAGATAAACCACTGAACTATAGACCTGTATCACTATTGAGCATCCTCATGAAGATTCTGGAAGGATTAATAAGGGACAAATGGGTGAACTACCTGGAATCCAAAAGATTAATTACTGACCGACAATTTGGATTCAGAGGAGGCAGATCATGTGTAAGCAACTTGTTGAGTTTTTACTCTAGAGTAATAGACACAGTGGACCAGAGGGAAGGATGGGTAGACTGTGCCTACCTAGACTTTAAAAAGGCATTTGACAAAGTTCCACACAAGAGATTGCTGTGGAAATTAAAACATGAGGGAAAAATAGGAGACAAACTGCTGAAATGGATGGAGAGCTACCTTAGCGGAAGACAGATAAGAACAACAGTAAGGGGGAAATCGTCAAACTGGACTCAAATTACGAGTGGAGTACCACAAGGATCTGTCCTAGCCCCAATCATGTTTCTAATATTTGTAAATGACTTACCTGAGGGACTAACAAGCTACATGAGCATGTTTGCGGACGATGCTAAGCTGCTTAAAACGATCAGAACCCAGGAGGATTGCCTTGAGCTCCAAGCAGATTTGCAAAAGATCCATGAATGGAGCATCAAATGGAATATGACATTCAATGCAGGGAAATGTAAGACTCTAGAAATGGGTAAAAGCAAGTACAGACCTAGAAAAGATTATAAACTAGGAAACAAAGTGATTCCCAAAGCAGAAAAAGAAAAAGACTTGGGGATAGAATTTAAGGATAACACGGAGTGAGAACGGAGAAATGGATAGGCGACGAGCAGGGAGGTTTTAGGAAGGGAAGAGGATGTGTAGATCAGATTTTTACCCTGAATTGTGTTGTGGAGAAGTATCTGGAGAAGAAACAAAAGGTGTATGTTGCCTTTATGGACTTAGAGAAGGCCTATGACAGAGTGGATAGAGAAGGTTTGTGGAAAGTACTTAGAATATACGGAGTAGAGGGCAAGTTGCTGAAAGCAGTGAAGAGCATGTATGAGGGTGCAAAGGCGGCAGTACGTGTGGAGAGTGAGCAGAGCGAGTTCTTTGACCTGAATGTTGGTTTGAAACAGGGGTGTGTGATGTCCCCGTGGTTGTTTACTGTATATATGGATGGAGTTATGAAAGAAATACTATCAAGAGCAGTGGATGTAGGTGTATCGCTGAAAAGGGAGGGAATTGAGTGGAAGCTACCTATACTGCTGTTTGCGGATGATACAGTTCTGATGAGTGATAATGAATGGGAGTTGCAGGGTCTGGTAAATGAGTTTGGAACAGTGTGCGAAAAACGGAATTTGAAGGTAAATACGGGGAAGAGCAAGGTTATGGTCTTCGAAAGGGGTGAAGTCACAGAGTGTGAGGTGAAGCTGAACGGTCAGGCTATGGAGATCGTCAACTCTTTTAAGTATCTGGGCAGTGTGTTGAGTAAAGATGGGACTATGGATGAAGAGGTGCGGGAGAGGGTACAACAGGGGAAGAGGGTTGTAGGAACGCTAAAAGCAGTAACAAGAAATAGGGTGGTCAGTATGGAAGTGAAGAAGTCCTTGCATGACAGTGTGGTAATCCCGACACTGACTTACGGAAGCGAAGCATGGACGTTGGTTGAGAGACTCAGACCAAGAGTGAGAGCAGTGGAAATGAATTACTTAAGGAGTGCGTGCGGAGTTACATGGAGGGATAGACAGACTAATGAGGAAGTAAGAAGGAGGTGTGGTGTGGAGGTAGATGTGCTGGAAAGTGTGAAAAGGAACAACTTGAGATGGTTCGGCCATATGGAACGTATGGAAAGCGAGAGAATGACTAAGAGGGTGTACGAGAGCGAGGTGGAGGGACAGAGGGGGAGAGGTAGACCGAATATGAGGTGGAAGGATGGAGTGAGGAACTACATGAACGAAGGCGGTGCTGGTTGGGGGGAGGGGCGTCGACTGACTGGGGACAGAGGTGCATGGGGGCGGTTCGTTCGTGGCCACCCCTTCGGGGATCACGGCGTCAGGCAATAGATAGATAGATAGATAGATGTCTCCAGAAAGCCACGTAAATAAGATAGTGAGAGAATCACTAGCACTATTGGCAAATATCAGGATGTCTTTTAATTATCTTAATGAAAACACCATGAAACAAATAATAATGGCAATAATAAGACCCAGGATGGAATATGCATCTGTAGTGTGGTCCCCTCACATGAAGAAACATATCCACAAAATTGAGAGGGTACAGAGAGCAGCTACGAGGATGATCCCAGGTTGGAAAATTTGGAGTACCAAGAGAGGCTCGAGAGATTGAATCTACCTACTGTACACTGGAACAGAGAAGGAAACGAGGACAGCAAATTCAGATATACAAATGTGTTAGAGGTATTGACAAAATTGACCAAGAAAACTTCATAGAGAGGGATGGAGGTGAGAGAACAAGAGGTCACAGCTACAAACTAAAAGTGCTTAATAGTAAATCTGATCTGAAAAGTAAAAGATTTCCTACCAACTCGATTAGTGGGTGGAACAAATTGCCAGCCGAAGTAGTGTCTGCACCATCAGTGCATAGTTTCAAAGCACGGTATGACAAACATATCTTAGGAGGCGGGAATTAACGAGCATGCTCACTCCCGCAAATACAACTAGTGTAAGTACAGATAGACAGAGAAATCCAGACAGACAGACGGTCACGGTAGCCAAGCGCGTTTAGTCTCTGTACTGAAGAGAGTACTGCTAAACTCCTGTAGAACTGTACAGGATTAATACATCCTGATGATATATCCTAATGATTTTTAAATTGGTTCATTTGATCCCACAGGTTTAACACCTTAACCTTTCCACCCATGACTCGACTATTGTATATGTATTCATATACAGTACATACTGGGGAAACCTCTATAAAAATAAACGCACCTAGACTTTTACCTCAATGGTGGTGTGGAAAAAAAGTCATAACATCAGAAACACTGGATAATTTTCTACTATAGAGAAGTATCCCATTCATTATGATTACAGAAAACCGTACAATAAAAGTAAACACTTTAAAGTCTGCCACACAAAATATTTTGACCAATAGCTTATTTTATCATTTTAGACATTATATACAGTATATAGATTTAGGGTATATAAAAATCACGTTAATAATTAAGTTAGTACAATTTCATCTCCCAGAGAGAGAGAGAGAGAGAGAGAGAGAGAGAGAGAGAGAGAGAGAGAGAGAGAGAGAGAGAGAGAGAGAGAGAGAGAGAGAGAGAGAGAGAGAGAGAGAGAGAGAGAGAGAGAGGGCAAATGGTTTCTCGCCCCCATTATCAACTTATCAGCTGATAGCGAGGGTAAAACAGTGTTGTCAAGTTCTGCCCAACCAACGGACTGTTTATGCTGAACGGAGTATAGTTGCAATATTAAAACAGAGAGGGATAATAGAAGAAATAAAAAAAAATATACATGTATGATAGAGCAGATTATGAGATGCTGAGAAGGTGTTTGGACATTGACTGGAGGGAATACTTGAATGGTGAAGACGCTGAAGGAATGTGGAGGAAGATTAGAGTCAAACTGGAGAATGCTACAGTATATCCAAATGTGTACGAGTAAGGGAATATAAGGATAAAACAAAATTGAGGAGAAGAACGAACCCAGAATTCCCAATGAAAAGAAAGCTTTGGACATTGATAAGAAGAAAGAAACGATTGTGGGATAGACTACAAGTGTTAAAAAAAAACAGGGGGCCTAGGATAGAAGCTAAAGAAGTGGATTTGGAACGTAGACAAATAAACAATAAAATAAGGTGGGAGACAAGGAGGGGGGTGAAGGAGAGGGAGAGAGAGATTGTAAAAAAACGTGAAGGATAATCCAAAAATATTCTGGAAGTACATTCAGGAAAAGTTAACAAGAAGAGTAGGTATCCCAGAACTGAAAGGAGAATTGGATGATAGGAATAGAGCAGAAACTGATAAGGAGAAAGCAGAGGTGCTGAGTAAATACTTTGGGGAGGTACTAACAGTGGAGACGGATGATGCAGTGCCTACTATTCCCATCAAACAGGCACCGGCACTGGAACTAATAGTGTTTTCCCATGCTTGAATAAAAAGGGTTATAGAAAAAATGAACAGAAGTAAGTCCCCGGGACCGGATGGGATACATCCAAGAATCATAAAGGAAGGAGGCGAGATGTTAGTAGAGCCATTAAAAATGTTATTTGAAATATCTTTTAATACAGGACAAATCCCGATGGACTGGAGAGAGGCGAACATAACTGCTATTTTTAAGAAGGGAAAGAGAAATGACCCAGGAAATTATAGACCAGTCAGTTTGACAAGTGTTGTGTGTAAACTAATGGAAACGGTAATTAGAGAAGGAATAATGGAGCATATGAAATCAAACCAACTTTTCAGTGGGAGACAGTTCGGATTCTTGCCGGGGAGGTCGATGGTACTGCAGCTAATGAAGGTGGTAGATGATTGGATGCAAATTCTGGAGGATGGTGATGTTATAGATGTGGTATATTGCGATTTTATGAAGGCCTTCGATAAGGTCCCACATAAAAGGTTAATAGAGAAAGTTAGAAGCTATAATATAGGGGAGAAATGTGTGAAATGGATAGAAGCCTTCTTGAAAGATCGGAGACAGAGGGTACTGGTGAATGGAATAGGCTCGGGGTGGTGGGAAATTACAAGTGGGGTACCTCAGGAATCTGTGTTGGGACCACTACTGTTCGTTATATTTATCAACGACTTACCTGAAGTTATAACTAATGGAAGTGAGATATACCTGTATGCGGATGACACTAAGCTGTATAGAAGAGTGAGGAGTAAGGAAGATGTGGGTTTGCTTCAAGATGTGGAGGGCATGAAGAGATGGTCTGAACATTGGTTAATGCCTTTTCATCCAAAAAAATGCAAGTACATGCGGATTGGGACAAGCAAGATAGACAAGGTAGGATACAGTATGTATGAAGCGATGGAGGAAGTGAATGCAGAAAAGGATATAGGAGTAGTGATAGACATTAAGTTAAATTTCTCAGAACATTTAGCGGAAAAGATAAACAAAGCCAATAGAATTGTAGGGCTGATAAGGAGGACATTTGTGTCACTTGACGAAGAAATATTCAGGAATCTCTATACAGCGCTGGTTAGGCCGCACCTGGAATATGCGAACCAGGTGTGGGCTCCATATATGGTAAAGGATATAGAAGCAGTGGAGAAAGTGCAGAGGAGAGCTAGCAAGCTAGTACCAACATTGAAGAACGCGGGCTATGAGCAGAGGTTGAGGACACGGGGGCTTCCGACACTGGCATATAGGAGAAAGAAAGGGGATATGATAGAGACTTTTAACACTTCCTACCCGGGTGTCCTGTTAAAAGGACACCGCGGCAGATGGGCCGGTACCCGGGTGTCCTTTTAACAGACAGTAAGCTTGAAAGCCTTACCGGGTGGATGGGGCTCGTCAGCCTTGGTCGGCAACCTTTCTAGGGGAGTAAACCTGATAGAAATCCGTACTGCTTACCTAATGGCAAGACAGGTTAGTGGATGAACTAGCCGAACACCACTGTAGAAAAATAGTGCTAAAATGATACACAGAGTGCCTCGGACTCGGACGGATCCAAAATTGAATGGTCAATCCTGTAAGTCCTTCAGTAAACTGGCTTGGGTTGTCCCTCTTACAGGGAATAGGTCCGCTTGGGGGTATTCTGTGTATGGCCACCCTCATTTAGGGGAGTAAGGCGTCCAGCAATAGATAGATAGAAGCTTGAAAGCCTATTCAGCTTGGTCTGAACGCCGAGCGTCCGACGCATGTAAACAAAGCCGATCGTTGCGTCACCGCACCTCCGAAAACAAGAAGGAGACGTCGGATCAATGTTATTGTTGTGACGTCAGACAAAATTAGTGTCTGAAAATCTCCGATATTGTCAACATCGCGGCAAAATTCGCTCCACTGAAATCGTCATCACAACTGAACCAGTTGACTTAGAGAGCTCTACTCAACGCCAGTCTACAGATTGGAAACCGCACTACGTTTAGGGATGCGTGGGAAATTTCTAGCAGTTAAAATAATAAAGATACGGTAGCTTAGGCCTAGACGTTTTTCGGCCAGATCGCCCGGATACGACCTCCGTCCTTAGGAGGACCAGCCCGGGTCAGAAGGGTTAAAATAGTGTCATGAATGTATGATGAGGATGTGTGTGAAGGTATCTTCTTGATGCGGGAGGGAACAAGAACGAGAGGACACTCTAAGAAAATTTACAAAGACAGAAATAGGCTTGAAAAGGCAAAGAACTCATTTTGTGATAGAGTGGAACGCACTGCCCCAGTATGTAGTCGATTCCGAATCAATAAGGAAGTTTGAAAGTAATCTTGATAAAGCATGGGGAAGACAAGATTTGAAGTTTGATTATAAAGCAAAAATACAGAATAGTAAAAATGTTGCGTCTGCTACCGCCGCTGCCAACACCGTGAACGACCGCAGCAGTGCAAGTACTGGCACTGAGCTGGATACACAGGCCTGGTTTTCTTTTTTCCAGAGGATCTACTGTAAGAAACTGTAAGTTAACCCTTGGTTCCCGGCTACGCATTCTATAATATATCCCCGAAACCCGGGGGATTTGGCCGAAAAAACGTCTCGCCTAGGCTACCGTATCTTTGTTATTTTGACTGCTTCCGCATTCCCACGCATCTTCAAGCGTAGATGTGTTTCGTACCTGTAGAATGCCATTGAGTAGAGCTCTCTAAGTCAACTGGTTCAGTTGTGATGACGATTTCCGTGGAGAGAACTTTGTGGCGATATCAGCCACTTTTCAATACTAAACAATAACACACAGCCACACAAGAACAAGCGACGCCTCTCCTTCTTGTGGTCGGAGATGCGCGGCGTCGGTCCAACCGGCTGTTGTTTACATGCGTCGGACGGACGGCTTTCAAAACAAGCTTACAGGCTTTCAAGCTGCCGGTGCCTCAGAGCCCTTCCGTGTTCCTGGCCCTAGTTTATTATGGGTGCCTCAGAGCCCTACCGGGTCTGAGGGATTAATAGGATTTCAAGCTTATGGATTTTAAAATGACACTGGGGCTCCTGCCCATCTGCCGCGCAGCCGCGGTGTCATTTTAAAATGCTGCCCAGGCGGGAAGGGTTAACGCAATTTCCCCCCGATTTGATAGCCTTATAGATAGGAAGCAAGTACAGCCATTATATTAGCTTCCTAACCTAGTTAGTAGTTACATGGTGAAGTAGAGTAATTTTGTTATATTTGTCTTTTGGCTGTTATAGTATATATCTATCTATCTATTGCCTGACGCCGTGATCCCCGAAGGGGTGGCGACGAACGAACCGCCCCCATGCACCTCTGTCCCCAGTCAGTCGACGCCCCTCCCCCCAACCAGCACCGCCTTCGTTCATGTACTTCCTCACTCCATCCTTCCACCTCTCATTCGGTCTACCTCTCCCTCTCTCTCCCTCCACCTCACTCTCGTACACCCTCTTAGTCATTCTCTCGCTTTCCATACGTTCCATATGGCCGAACCATCTCAAGTTGTTCCTTTTCACACTTTCCAGCACATCTACCTCCACACCACACCTCCTTCTTACTTCCTCATTAGTCTGTCTATCCCTCCATGTAACTCCGCACGCACTCCTAAGTAATTCATTTCCACTGCTCTCACTCTTGGTCTGAGTCTCTCAACCAACGTCCATGCTTCGCTTCCGTAAGTCAGTGTCGGGATTACCACACTGTCATGCAAGGACTTCTTCACTTCCATACTGACCACCCTATTTCTTGTTACTGCTTTTAGCGTTCATACAACCCTCTTCCCCTGTTGTACCCTCTCCTGCACTTCTTCATTCATAGTCCCATCTTTACTCAACACACTGCCCAGATACTTAAAAGAGTTGACGATCTCCATAGCCTGACCGTTCAGCTTCACCTCACACTCTGTGACTTCACCCCTTTCGAAGACCATAACCTTGCTCTTCCCTGCATTTACCTTCAAATTCCATTTTTCGCACACTGTTCCAAACTCATTTACCAGACCCTGCAACTTCCATTCATTATCACTCATCAGAACTGTATCATCCGCAAACAGCAGTATAGGTAGCTTCCACTCAATTCCCTCCCTTTTCAGTGATACACCAACATCCACTGCTCTTGATAGTATTTCTTTCATGACTCCATCCATATATACAGTAAACAACCACGGGGACATCACACACCCCTGTTTCAAACCAACATTCAGGTCAAAGAACTCGCTCTGCTCACTCTCCACACGTACTGCCGCCTTTGCACCCTCATACATGCTCTTCACTGCTTTCAGCAACTTGCCCTCTACTCCGTATATTCTAAGTACTTTCCACAAACCTTCTCTATCCACTCTGTCATAGGCCTTCTCCAAGTCCATAAAGGCAACATACACCTTTTGTTTCTTCTCCAGATACTTCTCCACAACACAATTCAGGGTAAAAATCTGATCTACACATCCTCTTCCCTTCCTAAAAACCTCCCTGCTCGTCGCCTATCCATTTCTCCGTTCTCACTCTCTGTTATAGTATATTTAAAGTTTTAAGTATAGTACACAAGTTTTATTTACAGCGATTACAGTACAGTGGTTCATTTTTTGAAGAAAAAAGTAAGCTGTAATAACATTTCATAAGTGAGTAATATATGAATGTATTAAAATCATTTTCAAAATCTGAAGGAAAGTGGGCTATGAGTGTTTGGGAATGCCAGAAGTAGGCCATGGTCTCAAAAAGGTTGAAGACCACCGAGTCTAGCCTCTAGGTAGCCCTACCTACCTGGAGTCTACCTGGAGTTGTTTCGGCCACCTCAGCGGCCTCGGTGAGAGTTGCTCCCCCCGAGTATGTTTGCTGCTGGTGCTTGATGCAGCAGGTTATTCGAAAGGGCAGCTCTCACCCCCGCGAAGCATGGCTGATCAGGCACCGACTTTAGATGGTTGTCCAAGGCTTTCTTTAATACTTCCGTTGGCACGTCCATCAGGTTTCTCACGTTCTCTGGCATTTTGTTGAAGAGGCTCGGTCCCCTGTTTGTCAACCAGGAGTCCCTCAGTGTGCCCAGAGCTCCCCTACACTTTTGGGGTGGGATGTTACATTTCCTACCCCCTCTGTCGCTCCAGTTCCACGATATTGTGGTGTGAAGGTTTGGCACTAGACCCTCGATAACTTTCCATGTGTAAATTATCAAGTATCTCTCTCTTCTTCGCTCCAGTGAATATAAGTTAAGAGCCTTCAGCCTATCCCAGTAATGAAGATGTTTTACCGAGCTGATGTGGGACGTGAAGCTTCTTTGAACACTCTCTATTTCGTATATTTCCCCGGCTTTGTGTGGAGATGTTAGCACACTGCAATACTCCAGTCGTGGAATCACCAACGATTTGAAAAGTGTTATCATTGGCCGTTCTTCTCGTGCCTTGAAGGTGCGCAGTATCCAACCTACAAGTTTCCTTGCCGCTACTGACTTGGCCTGATTATGTTCTTTGAAAGACATGTTTTCTGACATTATTACCCCAAGATCTAAAACCTCTGATTTTCGTGGGATTGGCAGGAGTGACTCTGTTAAGTAGGTTGTGGTTTCTTTAATTTCTCCATTTCCTCCATACCTTATCAGCTAAAATTTCTCTTCGTTAAATTGCATGTTGTTATCTTTGGTCCACCGAAATACAGCGTTCATGTCTGCTTGCAAGATTTCTTTGTCTTCTATTGTGGTTATTCGTAGACTTGGTTTTGTGTCGTCTGCAAATCATGAGACGCTGCTGTGTTGTACGCGACCAAGGATTACAATGGGCCTCCAGCACTCCTCTGAACCCAGACTTCCCGTAGAGGTGCCAGTCTCAGCAGGCAGACACGCTGCGAAGCTTTCTACCACAATGCCCGCCCACCTTACTTCTAGGCATGACCCTTCACAACATAGATCGGCTCCCTGGGCCAGGAGCATGACGGATTATTATCTAGTCCAACTGGCCCCCGACCCCCTCTCCCTACGACCACATTATCACTTATCTATTCACAAGCATTCTCCATTCATTCCTATTCATTACCACTTCTCTTGCCTGTTCTTCAGTCATGTCCAACGCTTGTATTACACCATCTCTCCATCTCAACCGAGGTCTTCCTCTCTCTCAATTTCCCCTTGTTTCTGACTCATATACTGTATTCTCTTTCTATGCCTTTCATCTCTCATTCGTTCAACATATCCATACCAGCATAGCATCCTTCTGTCCACTCTGGCCGATAAGGGTTCGTTGCCCGCTCTCCTACATACCTCTTCATTTCTCAATCTGTCTCCATACACATTTCTATATCAGCTTATCTCCATCACATGTAACTTTCTTTTCTCTTGTGCCTTCAAAGCCTATGTCTCAGCCCCATACCTGTACATCACTATTGGTACAACTATCCCTTGATACATTACAAATTTAACTTTCATTATGAGATTTCTCTCCCTCTACATATATACCCTCTCTATTTCGCGAGTGAGACCATGAAATCACGCAGGACAGAGAGGGAGAGGTAAACCAAGAGAGAGGTGGAAGGATGGAGTGAAGAAGTATATGAGCGAAGGCAGTGCTGGTTGTTGTTGTTGTTCCCCAGGCTGTCTGGCCGAACAGCCCCAAGGTCTCGAGCAAGGCCAAGGCCATAAACGAGCGCCCCCACAAAACCCTCCCTGCTTACCACTAACAAAGCCCGGGTGACCGAAGCCACTCCAAGGCAGGGAGCTGAGGAGGGTGCGGAAATGCCCGGGAAACCAAAACCCCACCCAAGGCCCTGTGCCCCTCAGCAATTATGAAGGGAAAGTTGAGGGGCAAGGGGAAAATGTGACACTTTGGCTCCCAATCTGCCAACTTCTAGGTTGGCAGTAGGGAGGTCAATCCACGGAAAAGACGCCGTCACTTGAGATCTAGAATATATATAAGTAAAAGGAACAGTCAGAGTAAGCTATGGGTATGGTAGAGAACGCTCAGCTCTCACTCTGATAGACCAGCCCATCACCAGTGGCGGTGCTGGTTGGGAGGAGGGACGTCGACTGACTAGGGACAAAGGTGCATGGGGGCGTTTCGTTCGTGGCCACCCCTTCGGGGATCATGGCATCAAGCAATACTGTAGATAGATAGATAGATAGGTACACTTAGAGATTGAAAAAAATTAGGTCTTTCCTTAGTTTAATATTTTGCATTCTCCCTCCTGACTTAATTTCCAGCTGGAATTTTAAGAGACAATGAACGGAGGAAGGAAAAACACAGATAAAACAAAAAGGTCCATGTGCCTAAAGGCATCCTCCATTCATACATTTTTTGTAACAACTGGATTTAAACATTTGTAGATTGTAAGTTTGTGGAAAGCAATTCGAGGGAAGTGAATTCCAAAGAGTAGTAGCTCTGGGGATAAATGAATTCTGATAAGCAGAAGTTCTGCATTGTGGAGGAGAAAGTGTAAATTCATGGGCGCTCTCAACTGCCCTAGTTCTACGGGGAAAGATGTGGAGAGGCGGCACAATTGAAGCAAGTTCCTCGGAACAATTGCTGTGAAAATATCTGTAGAATAATGCAAGGGATGCCACGTTTCTTCGTATGGATAATGTAGGAAGGTCCTGTGTGATTGCAGGGTTATTTATTAATCTAATAGCTTTATTTTGAATTTTGTCCAACTGCCTCAATGCAACCACTCCACTTCCACCCCACAGAGGTGAACAGTAATCCATCTGAGAACGCACATGACTTTTATATATTACGGCCAACTGCTCGTCAGTGAAGAATTCTCGAACTCTGTACAGGAGTCCCAGTTTTTTAGAGGCATTCTTAGCAATGCTTCTAACATAATGTGTCCAGCTCAAGTTAGTAGTTAATGTTACACCGAGAATGTCAATACTAGGGGAAGTGGGAATATTTACATCATTAAAAAATATATGGGAGTCAGTGAGATTCTGTCAGTTAGAAAATTGAATGTACTTGTTATGTGCATTAAAGGAAACTAGATTCTTTTGTCCCCATTCATTAATTCTAGAAAGGTCCTGGTTCAGAGAAATTGCAGTGTTTATTTTTGAATTTATAAGATCGGGTTGGGTGAAAGAATTGGTAAATGTGAAGGAACTGTGGAGTGTTGAGTCATCTGCATAGGAATGTATTGGATTATGAGTGGTAGATATGAGATCATTGATATGAATGAGGAACAGAGTTGGGGCCAAAGAGGAGTACCTCCTCTGCTACTTTGGTTGACTTAAATCTAATTCATTGGCCTCATTTCTCCTTTCTTGTATTTCCCTAGTCTCCAACAGTCCTCTACCTCCCTCTTCCATCCCTCCTTATCTTCTCTATCACATTAATCATCTTCTCGACTTTCTTCATCTCCACACTTTTTCTCGTATTTCTATCTGATATTTCATCTTTTACATCTCCAAACATAATTACACACCTCTTCTTGTCAATGAGATGAGAATGGTGAGATGGATGTGTGGGGCCAGGCTGCAGGATAGAATAACAAATGATGAGCTGAGGAGACGTTTAGGTATAAAGAGTATTAGCGAGGTGATGCGTACAAGTAGACTGGGATGGTATGGACATGTGGAGAGAATGGATGAACAAAATTGGGTGAAAAAAATGCAGGTCTGTGATTGTGGAGGGAGCTGCACCAAGGGGTGGACCGAGGAAGACCTGGGATCGAACTATACAGTACGTGCCAATCTCAAATCCAAAAACTTGACAAGTGAAGCAGCCCTTAACAGGGTTGCCAAGAGACTGAAACTGCACGTATGTGTGGAGCATTCAGTCTGAAAATTTTATGTATGTATGTATGTATGTAGGGTACTCTAGAAAACATATACAATGAACCACAGTTATGGGATAAATACATGATGTTATGGAAAAGCAAGTATGTCTGCGGTGTTCTTCCATAATGCAGTCATTATTCCATAACTGTAGCTTACATACTTTTATCCAGAAATGTCCGAAGTATAGCCCCCGTCCGAAGCTAGGTCATTTCATGGTAAGTAAAAGAAACAGTCAAGAGTAAGCGATGGGTATGGCAGAAAACGCTCAGCTCTCACTCTGATAAACCAGCCCATCGCCAATGTTGTTGTTGTTGTTGTTGTTGTTGTTGTTGTTGTTGTTGTTGTTGTTGTTCTAGAAGTAGAAACAACCCCTAGAACTAGAACAATACTGTTGTTGTTCTAAGGCAGTGGTTTTCAACTCGTTTCAGACTACGGACCACCAACCCAATACAAATAATGTTGTGGACCTTTTCATTTTTGAGTAATGACAAATAAGGCATATACTGTACTACAAACATTTGACTGCACGTGTTAACAGATTTGGGTAAGTACTCGGTGCCTATCATACTGGCCCAAAAATATTTCACGGTAGACCGCTGGTACACATCTTGAGCCACCAAATCATTTTTCAGGCCCAAGAATTCCTCCTAAAGATCCTCTGGAACACTATGAACATCTGTTGTTGTGGCAAGACTTTGGTGTACTGTGCTGCAGTAAAGACTGGCCACCGTGTTATGATTGCTGTGCACTGTGTGCATTATTGTGATTGTCCCATGGAAGCCGCATTCACTGTGGACGGTTGCGGTCTTTAACCCTTCCAGCCCGGCTGTCCTGTTATAAGGACACCGCGGCAGTTGGGTAGGACCCCGGGTGTCCTTATAACAGGAAGTAAGCTTGAAAGCCTATTCAACTTGTTTTGAAAGCAGTCCGTCCGACGCATGTAAACACAGCCGGTTGGACCGACGCCGCGCACCTCCTAACACAAGAAGGAGAGGCGTCGTTTGTTTTTGTGTGTATGTATGTTGTTATTTCAGTAGGGTAAGACGGGGTAATTTTGCCGCGGCACTAATAATTTGCATTCAAACGCCGATATCTCCGAAACTATTGCATGGCTTCGGCTGTAGTTTGGCTTAGGTTGTAGAGCAGTTTTGGTTTAGGTTGTAGAGCAATTTTGGTTTAGGTTGTATTGCTAGTTTGGCTTAGGTTGTAGATTTAGTTTGGCTTAGGTTTTGTTGCAGTTTCGCGGGGCCTGGAGCCGGGGCTAGCGGTGTGTCTGATGGTATGGTCGGGTGTGTGTGGGGGTGTTTGTGGGTGGTTTGTATGTGTGTATGTTTGTTTGTATGTTTGCGTGTGTCACAGTGTTGGCAGTAGGCGTCAGCTGCTGCCTGGTACTTTGTACTAGCAACCTACATGCCGCACCCACACGAGACACGTCCACACCCGCACTAAATACTTCCACACCCGTAGGCCTAATAAATACGTCCACAACCGCACTAGACACGTCCACACCCGCACTACATGTCCACAACTCCACACCCGCACTAGACACAGTGACGCCTAGGCCTACACGTGTGACACACCTGCATCTCTGCCCGCCCTGTTCAGTTGTGTGTGTTTGTGCGTGCAACGTTTTTCTATTGGCATGTTTAGTGTCAGTTTGGGTTTGTGAATGTTTTCATTGCTTTTACCTGCACGCTAGTGTTTTGTCTGGCCATTAACCCTTCTCTAGCGGGTGCTCTGTGGCCGTTTTGGGCCTTTCTGGGCCGTTCTGACTGCTATATCAACCATCAGTATGAAAGGAACTGTATTGCGCCGAAAACTAGGTGGAAATCGCTACACAATGACGCCACATACAGCTACGTAGCACTCGTGGAGCACTGACAGTGTTACCTCGAAGATGGAAGTTTAGCTGATTTTGCTACCTTGCTCACTTTTAGCGAACTATTGGTTACACTGTCATCCTCACGCGCGGTGGGGGAACTGGAGTTAGTGTGGGCCGGGAGGCCACAGATGTCGGACGTATGGATCATTACTATCCCACCCATTTTCACTCGATTTCCACCCTTTTTTCACCCGTTTTTTGCCAGTTTTTTCAACTCGACTTATGTGGTGAGCCGCTTTTTAAGGGTTAATCATATAATGTTATCTAGTTTACTAGCTAGATGATGCGTAAAATAGGTCGCGGCGAAAAAAAATCGCTGCGAATTACTTTTTTCAAAAATTCGGCAGCATGACCAAAAAATTATATTTTGTTTTATTTTTTTGGGCATCTATAGCAGAAAAGCTGAATGTATAGACAAAAAATTAAAAAAATTTAAATTCCATTTGTGGCAGTTTCTATTCGTCAAAATACGCGATTTTCGGCGAAATTACCCCGTCTTACCCTCGTGAAAAGTCTCATATGGCTAAAATCGCAGCAAAATGCGCTCTACGGAAATCATCATCACAACTGAACCAGTTGACTTAGAGAGCTCTACTCAATGCCAGTCTACAGATTGGAAACCACAGTACGTTTAGACATGCGTGGGAATTTTCTAACAGTTAAAATAACAAAGATACGGTAGCCTAGGCCTAGACGTTTTTCGGCCAAATCGCCCGGGTACCCCACACTGTCCTTAGGAGGGAGGGCCCGGGCGGGAAGGGTTAAGCCCGTATGTACTTTATGTATGTATATATCTGTTGCGAATGGATTCCTGATGAAAGATAACCCATCCCTTGTCATGTCCACCTCCGGAAAGTAGGCCTATTGCTGAAATTCATCCTGCATCTTTCGTAAATGCTCGAGAATTTGTATCTGAATGGCTTCATTTTCCCCGAGCATGGAAATTGTTACCTTCGACTCGTTCGATCCAGAGTTCTAATTTCTCAAGAAAAGCCTTGATGATGCCTTGGTGAGAGAACAGATTTGCACCTTTCCCTTGCAGCTGAAGATTCAGTTTGTTAAAGATCCCAAAAATATCAACAGAGGTACCGTATGCAAGTTCTAATTCTGACTGTGTTAGCATATTTTTTGAGACGAGAAATAATCCAATTCTTCTCTCAGTTAAAAAATTATGTTGACTACGTGTTCGCTGCTGACAACCACCGTACAGAAGTGTAGAACAACAACACTTCAAAGTCGGAACCCACGTCCTGGCACAATTTTCTGAATAGCCTGGTGTTCACTGCTGACGATTTGATGTAATTAACCACCTTCACCAATCCTTTGAAAATGGTGTTCAGGTGATCAGGCAGTGTTTTTGATGTCAATGTCTCTCTACAACTACATCCTGAAGGTTGCCAATATATTTCTTAACCCTTTAAGAGCGGCGCTCAACTTAAGTCGTGCACCAATTTGCAGCAAGTTAGGAGCATTATTAAGGCTTTTAAAGGGTTAAAATAGAGTGCAAATGGCCGGGAGCGCAGCGGGGCAGACAGCCGACTCCCAGGGCTTACCGCCGCCCATTAACTCATGTTCCCTGTGTTCTCGAGAGGCCGGCAGTGTAGCCAGTAGTGAGCATAGCTGGGAAAAATATACCGATATATGCTAAACTTCCATGTTCGTGGCACCACTGCAAGAGAGCCACGAGTGCTACATAGCTCGTTCTGGTCTCATTTTGAAGCTTTCAGTGCCTAGTTTTTTGCTAAATAATGTTTTTTTCATGCAGATGCTGGATTTATCATGCAGGAGGGCCTGAATATGCCCAAATGAGCCCAAAACACCCCGCTAGACAAGGGTTAAATAGGAATAATACAATAAAACTAATGGTCAATTATATAATTTTATAAAGAATTTCGTAGGCCTACTGCATTTTCAATACATTTAATTATATATGCACCAATCTTCACTTTATTACCAAATATAGTGAACGTCCTGTGGACCACCCAAAAAGTCACCATGGACCACCAGTTGAGAACCACTGTAGGGTTGTTTCTACTATTGATATTTTAACACTGGACATAACACTTCCTTTAGTCCCTCTTCCTGCTAAGTACATAAATATCTATAAGAACATGTTGCCTGCCTTACAGTACAAATAGCACACCATATTTGACACATACATTCTTATCATAATCTCTGATGCCATGATTTCTCTTGGAAACCCTTACTAAAGAATGGCCAGACAGGAATAATAACCCCCACGCTAACTAATTTTACCTAAAATGGTCCTTCCGCTGTACTATGTACAGTCAAGAGCCTACATAAGAACACACCCATTTGCATCAGTATCAAACGCAAGAGCCCATACAAGGCTATATTTTGCCTTAACCCTCGCACTTCGGCAGGCCTCTTATACGCCACACCGAATCTTCACCACAGAACTCGGTAGGCCTCTTAGCTCTTATACTCCCGCGAGCGTGATATTCACGACCGCGTAAAACAACAACACGACGACATAGCGATGTCCGGTCAACACCAGGATCAAGATAAAATTATGTACAGTAGAACCTCGCTCTTTCGGACTTCAATCTTTCGGAATTCTCAGACTTTCGGAATAGCATTTCAATTCGGACTCAAGGTTCAGCCTTTCGGATTTGTCTGAAAGGCTGAGAAAATACCTCCATCCTTTTCGGACTACACTTTTCGGACTACATTTAACTTCGGACTCATGCTTCAGCCTTGCGGATTTGTCTGAAAGGCTGAGAAAAAATAAATCGCATTCGGACCAAAGAGCCGAGTTTCGGACTTGTCTGGTTAGGTGAATGTGTATTCGGACTCATGCTTCAGCCTTTCGGATTTGTCTCAAAGGCTGAGAAAAATTATTTCGCATTCGGACCGAAGAGCCGAGTTTCGAACTTATAAACTCCGGACATTATTTCAGCCTTTCGGATTTGTCTGAAAGGCTGAAGTGTGAGTTCGGACTCGGCCCTTTCGGACTTTTGACACTTTCGGACAGGGGTCTCCCCCAATTAGTCCGAAAGAGCGAGGTTCTACTGTACTTCATTTTCCAATTAAGTATGTCTTTCTACGTAATACCATTGCTTAGCTATTAACACCTTACGAGCGGCCTATGCGGTTTATTTATGTGTACCGCACAGCGGGGTGTTTTTAGCCAAAATAGGGCTGTTTACGTGATCATTTTCATGCCTAAATAAGACCCAGAACGTAAAACAAGTACCTATCCCTGAAAGGGCATAAACAGAGCTTTCGAATGACACCATAACGATCCTTGTACGATGGATAGTTTTCTTGCAATAACCGTGCAACGCGAGTGCAAAAAGCAGGTAATTCGGTACTTTCAGTACATAATTGAGTATGTAGCGAGTGAGAGAGGGAGGAGGGAGCTGAGATTTGTGTCAGTAGGTTCGCCGCGGTGGTCTGGAGCAGTCATACGCTCGCTAGTCTCCTGCCACCACTTGTCTCTCTCTCTCAGCCACATTACGTGCTGAAATTGCCACTCGAGTTATGTCGAGCGCCGCCACATAGTCCAGCTTTTTTTAACTCGACTTATGTTGCTCGCCGCTAATTAAGGGTTAAGAAAATAAGGCCATACCGCAAAACACGCGCCAATTCTGCGGGTACGAAGCGTAAGAAGATCGCCGAGGCAGATGGGTTAAAGGTTCAAAGATTTGAACCGGTGAAACCTTATATAAGCTCATGACTGTACTGTTGTATTTTCTCCATTTAAACTATTGGTGAACTTTGATAATCAGCTGTCCAACTCTGGATTTCCATGTAACTCTTTGTGGAATTTATTTTCCAGTAACTCTTCACACATGACCGTACCATAGCCAAGACAACAACTCTAAACAATCAAATATCTATTATAAATCTTAAGTGTCATATGCTATTACAAGGGCTGCTTGTAATGTTGCCTATAGTACACAAGTCAGAATCTGCAGCTCTTATGGATCACTCATATGCTTAGAAGTGTATGCAAATTTGTCTCCTCGTCCTGCCTCGAAACCACCTGTCAAGCAACTCAAGAATACTTTTCTTCGAGGTGAATATGACATCCGTTGATTCATTTTCCATTGTGTTTAACTATTAGAATGTTAATATGTTCCTAAACCACTTAAATTTGTCCCAGGAAACATAAACAGATGGCCACCCATAACAATTAAATCCCATTAGATCTATCTATCTATCTAATGTCAGATGCCATGGTCCCCGAAGGGGTGGCCACGAATGAATCGCTCCCATGCACCTCTGTCAAAGGTCAGTCGACACCCCTCCTCCCATCCAACACCGTTTTCATGCATATACTTCGCAACTCTCTTGGTCTACCTCTCCCTCTATGTCCTTCCACTTCTATCTATCTATTGCCAGACGCCATGGTCCCCGAAGGGGTGGCCACGAATGAATCACTCCCATGTACCACTGTTACCTTACCTTAGGTTACCTTAGGTTATGTTCGCCACTCTCCTAGCATAACTGTCACCAGTTAGTCGACGCATCCACCTCCCATCCAACACCACTTACATGTACAGTAAACCCTCGCTATCTCGGACTAATTGGTGGGAGACCCAGTCCGAGATGACCGAAAATCCGAGATGTCCGGAGTCCGGCTTGTGTCCGACCTAACAGAGGATAAAATCCGACCTAACCAATGTCCGTCCGAGACAACAATGAAATCGGAGACTACGGAAAAAATCCGACCTCAAGAGAGACGTCCGCGTCAACCTAGAAAACGAAGACAACCCTATTCGAACCCTATAATCTGTAATACAAAACACAGTACAGTAAACCCCTGCACAACGAACACTCTTGCAACGAATTTTCACTTTAACGAAGGTTGCATAGTACTACCCCTTGCCCGCACAACAAACACTTTGGCTCGACTTTACACATTTTTTACAGAGATTTACCGATGGTTCGGAAGTTTTTTGCCAGGGTATTTTTAGCTTTTTTCCACATAAAATCGCTCACTCCCCCTCTGCAACTCTCTTTCTATCTATCTATCTCTCTAATGCATATCTACCTAACTCCCTTATACATTAACATAACTATGTCTTATTTGGACTTTTTGTAATCTTTGAATAATTTCTAATGCGATGGAATTGAAAACTATAATATCCTTCCAGCACATAGATAAATAATAAATAAGATAGGCTTATCAACATCATCACAGTAACGGGGTCGGAGTTGAGGCTTGGGACAGGGAGGGGAGGGATTAGGCCTACAGCGCGGGGATATATATTTTTTTTTCCATGTGAAATTTATCATATTAACCCTTGTCTAGCGGGGTGTTTTGGGCTATTTAGGGCATATTCAGGCCCTCCTGAATGATCAATCAAGTATCTGCATGAAAAGAAATGTATTCAGCAAAAAACTAGGCGCTAAAAGCTTCAAAATAAGACCAGAACAAGCTACGTAGCACTCGTGGTTCTCATGCAGTGGTGCCACCAACATGGGAGTTTAGCGTATAGCGGCATATTTTTTCCCACTACGCTCACTACTGGTAACACTGCCGGCCTCTCGAGAACAGAGTGAGTCAGTGGGTGGCGGTAAGCCCTGGGTGTCGGACGTGTGGCCTGCTGCGCTCCCGGCCATTTGCACTCGATTTTAACCCTTTAACCCTCCAGCCCCGGCTATGCATTACATATATATATTCCCCAAAATCCGGGGCTTTTGGCCGAAAAACGTCTACGCCTAGGCTACCGTATCTTTGTTATTCTGACTGCTTCCGCATTCCCGCACATCCCCAAGCGTAGATGTGTTTCGTACCTATAGAATGGCGTTAAGTAGAAATCTCTAAGTCAACTGGTTCAGTTGTGATGATGATTTCATTGGAGATAACTTTATGGTAAAAACAGCCACTTTACACTACTTTTCGATACTTAACAATAACATACAGGCGCACACGAACAAGCGACGCACTCCTTCTTGTGGCCGGAGATGCGGGGCGTCGGTCCAGCCGGCTGTTGTTTACATGCGTTGGACGTACACCAAGCTTACAGGCTTTAAGCTCAAGGGCGTTTAAGAGACCTTCCGGGTAGCTAGGGGTGTGTTTTTTATGGGCGTTCAAGAGCTCTTCCAGGTCTGGAGGGTTAAAAGCCTTAATAATGCTCCTAACTTGCTGCAAATTGGTGCACGACTTAAGTCGAGCGCCGCTCTTTAAAGGTTAATGACAAATACGACCCTTATAGTTAGCGGGGGTTTACTGTATATCAGTTATTAATTATAACAATTTATTATGACTTTTATTTGGTGTTTACGAACATTATAGGGGTATATGCCTGATGGTTCGGACCTAACCTAATTAATCCCATATAACTAATAGTTCACGCAACGAAAATTTGCCCCGGATGTAGATGGCGTCGGACGTCCCTTCTGTTTGTCGGATATTCACCCTTATTGCCCGGTGACGTGAGGGCGTCATCCGACAACGTCGGACACTGTCGGAACGATGACGGAAATGTCCGAAATACGGAAGTACATGTCCGAGAGGCCGTAGCCAGTCCAGCTAGTACGGGTTTCCGACCTCTAGAGGTCCGAGATGGCGAGGGTTTACTGTATATACTTCGTAACTCCATCCTTCCACCTCTCTCGGTTTACCTCTCCCTCTTTGTCCTTCTACTTCACTCTTGTACACTCTCTTAGTCATTCTCTCGCTTCCCATATGTTCCACATGGCCGAACTAACTCAAGGTGTTCCTTTTCACACTTTCCAGCACATCTATATCCACACCACACCGCTCTCGTACTTCCTCATTCGCCTTACCTTATGATGTGTTCGCCACTCTTCTAGCGGCACCAAGGACCGCGACGCCCCTCGTTATGGGTGGTGAATTGGTGCAGTAGACTGTTTGAAGCGACAGCTCGCTCCCTTGCGAGGATGGGCTCGTCTGGCACTTTTTGCAGTTCGACATCTAGGGCTCTCTTGAAGTTGTCTAACGAGATGTCCCTCATGTCTCTTACTCACCGTGGGAGTTTGCTGAAGAGACGTGGGCCTCTGTGTGATAACCAGCCCTCTCGCAGAGAGCCCATAGCACCCCTGTTATTCATCCGGGGGATTTCGCATTCCCAGCCTCTCCTATCACTGAATTTCATGACTATCAGAGTATGTAGGTTTGGTACTAAACCCTCTGCGATTTTCCACGTGTATATTATTAGGTAACGTTCTCTTCTACGTTCCAGTGAGTACAGATTCAGTGCTCTTAAACGCTCCCAATAGTGTAGATGTTTTATCGAACTTATATGCGAAGTGAAATTTCTTTGTACTTTGCCTGGAGGGATACTCCATGTAACTCCACACACACTTCTCAAGTAACTCATTTCCACCCTTCTCACTCTTGGTATGTGTGTCTCCACCAACGTCCATGCTTCGCTTCCGTAAGTCAGTGTCGGGATTACCACACTATCATGCAAGGACTTTTTTACTTCATGCTGACCACCCTATTTCTTGTTACTGCTTTCAGCATTCCTACAACCCTCTTCCCCTGTTGCACCCTTTCCCGCACTTCTTCATCCATACTCCCATCTTACTCAACACACTGCCCAAATACAGTACTTAAATTAGCTGACATTCTCCATAGCCTGACCATTCAACCTCACCTCTCACACTGTGAACATTTTTAGTTTCGTTGAAATCCCTGGCTTCCTCTTAAGATTCCTAGCTGGCCATATACAGTCCATCCTCCTATAACACGAGCTCCTACAACGCGATCCTCCTTTAACACGAGGGGGGGGGGTCCCGAATTACCTAAACCTCTTATAACCCGAGCCGAAAACATAACGCGAAATGGCCTTGCCGAGTGCTTCAAATCCGGCGCCTCCTCTTACTGCGCAACCCCCCCCTCCCCCCCACCTACAGCGCGATGACGTCGATGCGCACTTGATTTTAAGATGATTTTGCTAATGGATAATGCCCCCTGCCATCCTGCCTACCTGCAAAATCTCCACCCTCAATACAATGTTATCTTCTTGCCTCCAAAAACAACATCCTTATCTCCATTTAAAGTGTTATTCCTACAACGCGAAATACCTACAACACGAGGCGCAGTGCCGCCCCTAAACTCGCATTGTAGGAGGATGGACTGTACTTGTACAGTCAGTCCCCCCCAATCCGCGTCAATATGGGCGGCATTACACGACGTGTATTGGGAATTCGAGCATTAGGGATAACATAACTTGTGGGAGAAAATACATATGGGCGGCAGCCCGCATTTCCAAACACATTTGATGGTAATTTTTGATAAAAATCAATACTAATTGGACAACCAAGCATACACAATAATAGAAACATAAACCAAAGTCATTCCTTACATTAAAATTAAATGCTATTAGTTGTTGTTGTTGTTGTTCCCCAAGCTGCCTGGCCGAACAGCCCCAAGGCCCTGAGCAAGGCCAAGGCCATAACCGAGCGCCCCCACAGAACCCTCCCCGCCGACCACAATAAAGCCTGGGTGACCGAAGCCACTCCATGGCGGGGAGCTGAGAAGGGTGCGGAAATGCCCGGGAAACCAAAGCCCCACCCAGGGCCCTGTGTCCCTCAGCAATTATGAAGAGAAAGTTGAGGGGCAAGGGAAAAATGTGACGCTTTGGCTTCCAATCTTGGTAGATTGGGAGGTCAATCCACGTTAGAGACGCCGTCACTTGAGATCTAGAAAATATATAAGTAAAAGGAACAGTCAGAGTAAGCTATGGGTATGGCAGAGATTGCTCAGTTCTCACTCTAATAGACCAGCCCATCACCACATGACTAGAACCCAATCCTCTCAGCATCAGCTAGGAAAGGCCCTAGAAAGCCGCCTTTGGCGGGGGGATAGCTCCCCTATTAGTAGGTGAGAAGAGTGGGGGCTCCGAGGCAGACCCCCACGATAGGGCGAGTTCAGCTAGGCCTAGGCCTAGGCTGCCCCGTCACTGTCACTTGCCCCATACCCGTCCCCGGATAAACCCATGGATTTCCCGATCGCAGTAGCACCTTCACCAGTTTCTTCTTCCTAGGCATTTTGAAGTTATTGAAGGGTGTAGGAAGGCGGATGTTACACAATAAATGGGTCAAGTCACGGACACTTAAGGATATCGGGACTGAGAAGGAAGCCGGGAAGCGTCTCCCACAATGCCCTCGTGACGTCACTGTCTTCCCGGCGCCGAGGGGTGTATTTACCTAATTGTAGTTTACAGGAGTTGAGCTAAGCTCGTGTTGTCCCGTCTCTCAGTCTACTTTTTATCCAATTTTTTCTTGAAAATATGGATGTTCCTTGCCCCTACCACCTCCTCCTCCAGCCCATTCCATTTGTCAATACATCTATAGGGGAAGCTAAACTTCCTGATATCATTCTTGCAGGTAGGTCTTTTTACTTTGTAGCTGTGGCCTCTAGTTATTCCTGTATCCATAATTAATATATCCTCCCTATCCAGCCTCTCCAGCCCCCGGGTACATTTGTACATCATTATCATGTCTCCCCTCTCTCCTCTCTTTTAGACTCGGTAGATTTAATTTGTCTAGCCTCCCTTCATATGGCAGTTCTCTGAGACTTGGAACTAATCTAGTGACTGCTCTCTGGATTCTTTCTAACTTGTGAACATGCTTCTTTAGATGCGGGGACCACCACTGCTGCATACTCCAATCTTGGTCTAATCATACTCTTCATAATTTTCGCTACCATGGTCTCATCCAAGTAGTTCAGAGCAACTTTCATATTCCCGGCCATTGCATACATTCCGCTAAAGAGCTTGTTAATATGTTTCTCTGGCGACAAATTATCTTGTATAATCAACCCTAAATCTTTTTCTTTTTCGGCCTTGCTAATTATATTATCTCCCATCCTGTACTCCCAATTTGGTCTATTCACACTTCTTCCCATATTTAACACATGGCATTTACTTATATTAAATTTCATTTTCCACTTGGTGCTCCATTCGTATATTTTATCTAAATCCCCTTGCAGCTCCTCACAACTACTTTTATTTGTTATTTGTCTCATAATTTTTACGTCATCTGCAAACATTGACATGTAAGAGTTTATGCCTATCGGCAGGTCATTCACGTACATAAGGAACATGAGAGGTGCCAACACAGATCCCTGCGGCACACCACTCTCAACTTTCCGCCACGATGAGTAAGTTCCTCTAATGCGCGCGGAGTAGGGAGGGGGGGTGGCGCGGAATACAAAAAACAGCATTTTTACACCACTCTTCAACCGTGATTTGTGTATTGTGGGGTCAATATGTGTTTTAGGGATTTTTAGTACCTTTTTGACCCCTCGGCGCAGAATAGGGTAAACGCGGACTGAGGATACGTGTACAGTATTAGGGGGACTGACTGTACATATCATCTCTACATATCTCCTGGGCCTTCATACATCCTCACACGCCATCCCTGAGTGAAAGTCAACAACTATGTGAATTCAAAGGAATGTGGACAAGAGACGAGCGAGAACCCGCCTCCCTCCACCCTTTCTCCTGACCTACGAAGGGATGCCCTCCGACACCTTCGAAATATCTCCACATATAAGCTACAAATATAAAAATAACAATGCTAAAATGTAGATTGGGTTCTACTGTATTACAATAAAAGTGTCGATATCAATCGACGTTACTCTACGTTTTAGGTGAAAATCACACCATAACGATCGTTTACTGCAGCGGTAAAATTTGAAAGCGACGTTGGCTGTAAATGACCTCATAGCCATTTATATAATCTTTAAACACAATATACAGTATAATGTTAGCATATACCGTTACAGTAGATTGGGTCCTTTACACTATATACAGTACTGTACAGTATGTCTATATCTATCCATGTTACCGGTACTCTACATTTTTGGTGGAAAACACAATATACAGTCAGGACCCCTAATACACGAGTTCATGGGTGGCACACGGCCTCACGTATTAGGAACCTAACTTTAAATGGGAATAGCTATCTATCTATCTATCTATTGCCTCACGCCGTGATCCCCGAAGGGGTGGCCAAGAACGAACTGCCCCCATGCACCTCTGTCCCCAGTCAGTCGACGCCCCTCCCCCCAACCAGCACCGCCTTCGTTCATATACTTCCTCACTCCATCCTTCCACCTCTCCCTCTCTGTCCTTCCACCTCGCTCTCGTACACCCTCTTAGTCATTCTCTCACTTTCCATAAGTTCCATATGGCCGAACCATCTCAAGTTGTTCCTTTTCACACTTTCCAGCACATCTACCTCCACACCACAACTCCTTCTTACTTCTTCATTAGTCTGTCTCACCCTCCATGTAACTCCACACGCACTTCTTAAGTAATTCATTTCCACTGCTCTCACTCTTGGTCTGAGTCTCTCAACCAACGTCCATGCTTCGCTTCCGTAAGTCAGTGTCGGGATTACCACACTGTCATGCAAGGACTTCTTCACTTCCATACTGATCACCCTATTTCTTGTTACTGCTTTCAGCGTTCCTACAACCCTCTTCCCCTGTTGTACCCTCTCCCGCACTTCTTCATCCATAGTCCCATCTTTACTCAACACACTGCCCAGATACTTAAAAGAGTTGACGATCTCCATAGCCTGACCATTCAACTTCACCTCACACTCTGTGACTTCACCCCTTTCGAAGACCATAGCCTTGCTCTTCCCCGCATTTACCTTCAAATTCCGTTTTTCGCACACTGTTCCAAACTCATTTACCAGACCCTGCAACTCCCATTCATTATCACTCATCAGAACTGTATCATCCGCAAACAGCAGTATAGGCAGCTTCCACTCATTTCCCTCCCTTTTCAGCGATACACCAACATCCACTGCTCTTGATAGTATTTCTTTCATGACTCCATCCATATATACAGTAAACAACCACGGGGACATCACACACCCCTGTTTCAAACCAACATTCAGGTCAAAGAACTCGCTCTGCTCACTCTCCACACGTACTGCCGCCTTTGCACCCTCATACATACTCTTCACCAACTTGCCATCTACTCCGTATATTATAAGTACTTTCCACAAACCTTCTCTATCCACTCTGTCATAGGCCTTCTCCAAGTCCATAAAGGCAACATACACCTTTTGTTTCTTCTCCAGATATTTCTCCACAACACAATTCAGGGTAAAAATCTGATCTACACATCCTCTTCCCTTCCTAAAAACCTCCCTGCTCGTCGCCTATCCATTTCTCCGTTCTCACTCTCACTCTCTCAATCACTACCTTACTGTATACCTTCCCTACTACACTTAGAAGACATATTCCTCGGTGGTTACCACACACCTTTGCCCTTATATAGGGGGACTATTATGCCAGTCTTCCAGTCATCGGGTGCACTCCCCTTCTCCCATGCAAGTTTGCACATTTTCCATACCCATTCGATCACTATCTCACCACCATACCTCAACATTTCCCCACACACTCCATCTGTTCCTGGTGCTTTCCCCAACTTCACTCTTTTCATGGCTTCCCACACTTCTGACCTCCTGATCCCCACCTCCTCCACTACTTCTCTTCTTCTCCCTCCCATACCATATCCAACTATGTATGGGAATACTGTACAGTAATTAGATATGGGCGACACCTCTCAATTTTGGCCTATTTTCGACATTATTGCGGTCCCGTACCGTCGAAAAAGTTCAAACACGGCGCCCGATACGTCATCAGGGATTCACTAGGTGATTGACTTGACGTCACAGAACATCGGCGGCTATGATTGGTGGACAGGGTGACCACCATTGTGTTGGAAAACTACCAGTTTACAAGCTTTTTTTCTGCCCGAACATCGTATCTCCCACGTTTATTAAGGCCTTTATTGCATTCAGTGATAGGGACAGTGTGCTTGGTGGTGATGATAAGGGAATTAAATGCCCAGGACCAGCAAAACAGAGACCAAACGCCGGTCTAGCCTACCGACGCCGACGCCATGTCGGAGGAAAGCGGCAAAATTATGCCGATAAATTAGGCTAGGCTATGTATGACTGATTTCAAATAAAGTCTGTGTGGTATGTAATCTCCTCATAATAAGTATTTATAAGTATTCTCCTCAAATAATATAAAATTATTGGATGTATTTGGGGGGAAATGGGTGTCCAAGATGGGTGAGCCTGGTACCTCGGCACCAATGTACAATTATTCCCATAACACAGTTCTCCTCGGCCATAAAATTGTGTTTAACCCTTCCTGCCCGGGTGTCATTTTAAAATGACAGTGCGGCCAAGGGGCCGGAGCCCAGGTGTCTTTTTAAAATCCATATGCTTGAAAGCATGCTTTGAAATCCGCGTGGCGAAAATTTCCTATGCAGGGGCGATCGCAGCGCCACCAAGCCTCAACTACTACCGTTATCAGTTTGTACGTGCCCGCCATAGCGAGTTATAGCAAAAAAATGTCTTCCGACGCGTCCGATTCCCTGCAACCTTCTGCGCGCCCCACTGCTACCCCGCTAGATACGTCGACGCCTGTTGCAAGCGAGAAAAAGCCTAAACGTAAGAAAGCAAAGGTTTTATTGAGTGATAGTGCGATAGAGAGAACTTTTTGCCATCGAAGAAAGCAGTGGCGAAAGCTTGATCGACAAAGAACAATTCATTAATGCGAGTGAAGATTATGATTTTGTGGGGTTTGAGGGTGATGATAATGTTGATTTGTTTGCGGGAGGAGACAGTAGTGAGGACCCTGATGTAGAAGTGGTGAAGGAAGGTGAAATAGAACTTACGAGTGCGCTTGAGCCTAGGCCTCCCCGCCGCCATTGCTTGGTCAACCTAGGCCTACCCCGGGAACTTCCCCTTCCCCCTTGCCTGCTCGTACGCCCTTGAAAGTGGGCAAATACTTTTTATAAGAAAACATTGGTGAAAAGTGCAGCCAAAAAAGCACGCAGGACAGCAGAAAAAGCAAGGGAAGGCGATAAAAGTAATAGTGACAGTGACGCCGACCATGGTCTAGCGACCACCTGCATTCCTTTGTCCCGACGCCTTGACCCGGGACGCCGCGCGGGTCACCCACAGCCCTCGGCTTCATCTCTCCCTCAGGATGAGCAAAGGGCCTCTACTAGTGGTGCGGCATTGTCCTCCCACAGTTTGCCACAGCCCTCATCACATCGAAGAGCATTATTTGGAGCGAAGAAGCCCTCGGCTCGCCGCAAAAGGAGTCCAACTCCCAAGGCTGAGGCTCCCATTGTTCCACCCCCCGCAGCTTCCCGCCCCCCACGCCGCCGACGCCCGGTCACTTCTACGCCAGAATTGTCCCCCGAAGAAGATGTTGACGACCCCAACATTGCCTCAGATGACCTGACATCACCTGAGGAGGAGGAGGAGGAGGAGGAGGAGGAGGAGGAGGAGGAGGAGGAGGAGGAGGAGGAGGAGGAGGAGGAGGAGGAGGAGGAGGAGGAGGAGATACCAACACGACGAATTCGAGGGCAAGGTCGTGGGCGTGCGGCTCAGCCTGCTGATGCCGCTGCCCCTGGGCGTGGGCATCCGCGTGGGCAAGAGCGTGCGCGCTCATCGGAGTTGTTTGTCTGGACTGATGGGGCAGATTTAGAGCCAGATTGTCCTGCTTTTGACGAGGAGCAGATTGGCTCAGGGGTGACAGCAGCATATCCCTGTGGCCCAGATGCAACCCCTAGTGAACTTTTTTGTGGCTTCTATGACAACGAGGTCATGGAATACCTCGTCGAGGAAACTAACAACCACCACGAAATCTGTTCTAACTTTCTTGGCAGGAAGACCAGTGCCAAGATGGTGGCATGGCGAACTGTCACTGTGCCAGAAATGTATGTTTTTCTGGCACTGACTATGCTGATGACACACATCAGGAAACATGCACTGGCCGATTACTGGATAACTGCCGACCTCATCCCAACTCCAGCATTCGGAAAATACATGTCCAGGGACAGGTATTTTGACATCCTGTCGTATCTCCATCTGACCAACAACTGGCCGAACAGCCCCAAGGTCCCGAGCAAGGCCAAGGCCATAAACGAGCGCCCCCACAAAACCCTCCCTGCTTACCACTAATAAAGCCTGGGTGACCGAAGCCACTCCAAGGCGGGGAGCTGAGGAGGGTGCGGAAACGCTCGGGAAACCCAAGCCCCACCCAAGGACCTGTGCCCCTCAGCAATTATGAAGGTTAAGTTGAGGGGCAAAGGAAAAATGTGACGCTTTGGCTCCCAGTCTGCCAACCTCTAAGTTGGTAGTAGGGAGGTCAATCCATGGAAGAGACTTGAGATCTAGAAAATATGTAAGTAAAAGGAACAGTCAGAGTAAGTTATGGGTATGGCGGAGATCGCTCAGCTCTCATTCTGATAGATCAGCCCATCACCACAGGTATCTATTAGTCATTTATTGCGTGCAAAATCAGGGAGCACCTAGACAGTCACCAATTAATTACAGATTCCCAGCATAGATTCACGAAAGGTAGGTCCTGCCTCACTAATTTATTGACATTCTTTTCCCAAGTATACGAAGCAGTAGACAATGACAAAGAATATGATGTAATATATTTAGATTTCAGTAAAGCATTCGATAAAGTTCCCTACGAAAGATTGCTGAGGAAACTAGAAGCTCATGGAATAGGCGGAACTCTATTAAGATGGATTAGGTCATGGTTAATTGGTAGGATGCAAAGAGTTGGCATAAATGGTATACAGTAAACCCCCGCCCTTTCGGACTAATCGGGGGAGACCCCTGTCCGAAAGTGTCAAAAGTCTGAAAGGGCCGAGTCCGAACTTCACACTTCAGCCAGACAAACCAAAACTTATACGAACACAGCAAAAAGACACAACAACTAAGCAAAATCGCTATGTGGAAACAACGCTGAAGTAAAATTATAATTTATAAATAAAAGAACACAATCCACCACATAGGGTGTACATTACTACATGAGCAAGTTAAACTGTTTCCCAAGGAAACTAATCGCACTATTTTCACGTTCAAGGAATTAGTCAATTTTGGAAGTCGGGGACGTTCTGGTAAATTTTACTAAACTCTGCATGAATAAAGAAACTACAATTAGTGTCAAAATATTTCTATTACAATCAAATTTGCAACTTGACAAGACATTGACAATAGTACAAAATATAAATGGCCCTCACTAACGATAGTGCTATCGGGTAGGTACCTGTAAGCATAGCATGCTTCAAGTGACCCCTAACAATTACAACCCTACTAATCTATCTATCTATCTATTGCCCGACGCCGTGATCCCCGAAGGGGTGGCCACGAACGAACCGCCCCCATGCACCTCTCTCCCCAGTCAGTCGACGCCCCTCCCCCCAACCAGCACCGCCCTCGTTCATGTACTTCCTCACTCCATCCTTCCACCTCATATTCGGTCTACCTCTCCCTCTCTGTCCCTCCACCTCGCTCTCGTACACCCTCTTAGTCATTCTCTCGCTTTCCATACGTTCCATATGGCCGAACCATCTCAAGTTGTTCCTTTTCACACTTTCCAGCACATCTACCTCCACACCACACCTCCTTCTTACTTCCTCATTAGTCTGTCTATCCCTCCATGTAACTCCGCACGCACTCCTTAAGTAATTCATTTCCACTGCTCTCACTCTTGGTCTGAGTCTCTCAACCAACGTCCATGCTTCGCTTCCGTAAGTCAGTGTCGGGATTACCACACTGTCATGCAAGGACTTCTTCACTTCCATACTGATCACCCTATTTCTTGTTACTGCTTTTAGCGTTCCTACAACCCTCTTCCCGTTGTATCCTCTCCCGCACTTCTTCATCCATAGTCCCATCTTTACTCAACACACTGCCCAGATACTTAAAAGAGTTGACGATCTCCATAGCCTAACCGTTCAGCTTCACCTCACACTCTGTGACTTCACCCCTTTCGAAGACCATAACCTTGCTCTTCTCCGCATTTACCTTCAAATTCTGTTTTTCGCACACTGTTCCAAACTCATTTACCAGACCCTGCAACTCCCATTCATTATCACTCATCAGAACTGTATCATCCGCAAACAGCAGTATAGGTAGCTTCCACTCAATTCCCTCCCTTTTCAGCGATACACCAACATCCACTGCTCTTGATAGTATTTCTTTCATGACTCCATCCATATATACAGTAAACAACCACGGGAACATCACACACCCCTGTTTCAAACCAACATTCAGGTCAAAGAACTCGCTCTGCTCACTCTCCACACGTACTGCCGCCTTTGCACCCTCATACATGCTCTTCACTGCTTTCAGCAACTTGCCCTCTACTCCGTATATTCTTAGTACTTTCCACAAACCTTCTCTATCCACTCTGTCATAGGCCTTCTCCAAGTCCATAAAGGCAACATACACCTTTTGTTTCTTCTCCACAACACAATTCAGGGTAAAAATCTGATCTACACATCCTCTTCCCTTCCTAAAACCTCCCTGCTCGTCGCCTATCCAATTCTCCGTTCTCACTCTCACTCTCTCTCAATCACTACCCTACTGTATACCTTCCCTACTACGCTTAGAAGACATATTCCTCGGTGGTTACCACACACTCCTCTTTCCCCTTTGCCCTTATATATGGGGACTATTATGCCAGTCTTCCAGTCATCGGGTGCACTCCCCTTCTCCCATGCTAGTTTGCACATTTTCCATACCCATTCGATCACTATCTCACCACCATACCTCAACATTTCCCCACACACTCCATCTGTTCCTGGTGCTTTCCCCAACTTCACCCTTTTCATGGCTTCCCACACTTCTGACCTCCGGATCCCCACCTCCTCCTCCACTACTTCTCTTCTTCTCCCTCCCATACCATATCCAGCTATGTTTGCTGGCTCTTCATTCCTTTCATTTAGCAACTCACTGAAGTACTCCCTCCATCTTTCGACTCTCTCTTGCTTCTCGGCTAGCATTCTCCCATTCTTATCTTTCACACCCTTACTGTTTCCCTTGCTACCTTCCCTAACTTTCTTGACTTCTTTCCAGAACAGTTTCTTACTCTCCCTCCATTTTACACTCAGATTCCTTCCAAATTCCTCATCTACTCTTCTCTTACTTTCCTTCACTACTCTCTTCACCACCCTCTTACTCTCCACGTACCTCGCTCGTTTTTGTCTCTCGGAATCTTCATTCCCTCTACTACCCAACCACTCTCTATATGCTTTTTCTTTTCTTCCACAGCTATTCTTACCTCTTCTGTCCACCATGCTGTACCTTTCACTCCCCTCCCTCTTTTCCTCACTCCACACACCTCCTCACATGCTGCACAGATCTCATCCTTAAACACCTTGCTCATCTCCTCCATAACTTCCAGGTCGAACCCACCTCGTCGTCTTTCCACTGCTCTCCTGTACTCCTCCCTGACTTCCTCCTCCTGCAACCTCTCCACCCTCCTCACCATTCCACCCTCCTCTCGCCTCCCTCCAGCTCTCCTCACCCACTTCTTTTGTATCCTAACCTTAGCTACCACTACATAATGATCAGACAGACCCCTCCAATACCCCTATACACCCTAGCATCCATCACAGATTTCTTCATTCGTTCATCCACACATACATAATCAATCAATGACTTTCGTTCCACCACTGTCTTACCCTACTAATAACCTACATTTATTGTACAAATAAACTGAAGGAAATCGCAAAAGCAAGCAATTGATACTATCGACAATGAATAGATACAATATAATAAATACAAATATTTGAAAATATGAAGAAGGCACAATAGATTTAAACAAGAGTATTTTTTTAACGCCCGAATACACATTCACTTAACCAGACAAGTCCGAAACTCAGCGCTTTGGTCCGAATGCGATTTAATTTTTCTCAACCTTTCGGACAAATCCGAAAGGCTGAACCATGAGTCCGAATTGAAATGCTCATCCGAAAGTCATGGAATTCCGAAAGGGCGGGCGTTTACTGTACAATCAGACTGGGGTATAGTCAAGACAGGAGTCCCACAAGGATCTGTTTTAGGCCCTCTGCTGTTCATTATTTATATTAACGACCTTGATGTAGGAATAACTAGCAAAATCAGTAAATTTGCAGATGACACTAAAATAGGAAGTGATCAATTTTAATTGATATTCAGGCTCTCCAAAGAGATTTAGATACACTACACGAATGGGCAGTAAATTGGCAGATGAAGTTCAATGTAGATAAATGCAGTGTAGTAAAATTTGGGTAATCGATAGAAAATGCAGGATATATATTAGATATATAACGTGAATATAAGAAACTCAGATAATGAAAAAGATTTTGGAGTCATCGTCAACTGTGATTTGAAACCTAGAAATCAATGCATTAGTGCTCAAAATAAGGCAAATAGAATTCTCGGATTTATATCTAGAAGTGGGAGTAATAGAACTGCAGACGTAATCTAAAACTTTATCTAGCGTTAGTAAGACCAAATATGGATTACGCTGTCCAATTTTGGTGTTCCTATTAGAGAATGGACATAGATTCCTTGGAGAGGGTACACTGTAGAATCACAAAAATTATCCATATTAGAAATCTTCCATATGAAGAAAGGTTGAAAAACTAGGCTTGCATTCGTTAGAGAGACGCAGAGTTAGAGGTTAAGTGGGTTAGTGGGATAAATAAAGGGGACATGAAAGATGTACTGAAGCTCAGCGATAGCGAAAGAACTCTTAACAAATGGTTTCCAATTAGACAAATTTAGTTTCAGAAAAGATATAGGCAAATATTGGTTAGGTAACAGAGTTGTAGAGGTGGAATAGGCTACCGAGTGCTATAGTGGGATCAAGAACGATAAGAGAGCTATAAGATAAAATTAGATAGATACAGTATATGGACGAAATGGGTTGGGTGTGAGGGATGTAATGCCTGGATTGTGGCAAAGTATCTGTAACTGCATTCGATGCTGAAATCTGCTTGAGCTATCATGCCAAGGGGAGTACTTCTCTTGGTGTAGTGGCTAAGGCGCTCGCCTCCCACGTGGCAGGCCCGAGTTCGAATCTCGGCCGGGCCGCGCCCAAAAACATTTGGGGCGAATTTCCGCATCAGACGCAGTTCGGATGTGATTGTTAAAATTGTAAATTGTAATTGTGTGTCAATGTAAAGTCGCCAAAAATTGTATGGTGCCGTTTCGAGGTCACTTCACTGGTGGCAGCTGTAAAGGGATATCTGAGAGGCTTAGTTGGGGAATCCCCATGGTGTACTGGCTTGCTTTAACTGGTTGGCTACAACAGTTGCTAAGGCTAGAGCTCTCAGAAATTCTCAGAGATGATGTCCCAGTGACTCCGGTTCGTTGGGGAGGTATGGTAGCGGGGTTCCTGCACTGCCTCCTCGCCGTGGTGTGTGACCCGCCCGGCAAGTGACGGATATAAGGAGTGTCGCTGGTGATCGTTGTCTCGGAGCCTCGCTGTAGTTGACACGCTCAGACTTGTGCCTCGCTTGCTTTCGCTCGCTCGGAGTCTTCGCTACCTGGACGATAATGTGATGTAATGCCTGGATTGTGGCAAAATATCTGTAACTGCATTCGATGCTAAAATCTGCTTGAGCTATCATGCCAAGGGGAGTACTTCTCTTGGTGTAGTCTAAGGCGCTCGCCTCCCACGTGGCGGGCCCGAGTTCGAATCTCGGCCGGACAACGCCCAAAAACATTTGGGGCGAATTTCCGCATCAGACGCAGTTCGGATGTGATTGTTAAAATTGTAAATTGTAATTGTGTGTCAATGTAAAGTCGGCAAAAATTGTATGGTGCCGTTTCGAGGTCACTTCAGGGGGATCTGCCTGTGTGCTAATCAGATCTCTACAGACTTATGAACCTGAGGCAATTGTCGATATACTACGACTACAGTACGAGGGAGTCTTTAGCCACCCTCGAGGTGATAAAATAATTGACTCACTGACTCACTTCTTCCACAAAGTATCCATGCCAAATCAAATAGACATTAAATTTACCACAAATGATATAAAGGAAATTGGTATCAATGCAGCAGCAGGCCCGGATCAATTCCCGGCTGCACTTCTCAAGAATTGCACAGCAGAGCTTAGTGCTCCTCTACATATTTTTTATAGAAACTCTCGATTCTGGAATTATACCATAATAATTAAAATGTGCTAAAATTACACTAGTCCACAAAGGGGGTTCGAGGGGTGAAGCAAAAAATTATAGGCCTATTGCTTTAACCTCGCATGTCATCAAAATCTTCGAAAAGCTAATAGTCAACAATATGTCCATATACAGTCAGGACCCCTAATACACGAGTTACCCCTCGAAAATAACATTAATTACGCGAGGTGGTACCACAATACACGAATCGAGAGCTAAGAAGGGGCCAAATCCGCTATTCCCGCTTAATACGCGAGCACGTCTACGTTTCGCGAGGCCCAGGAGTAGCTCTGAAAAAAAAAGAAGACGGGCATACGCCTGCCTTCCCTCCCGCTTACCCTCCCTCCCACAGTCCCGCTCAAGCGCTCATAGCCGTGCGGAGTGACCAAACGTTTGTAGTGCCTGCCACTTTTTTCGCCATGCCACCCCAATATAAGAAGATAACACACAAAATGAAGGTGGAAGTGTTGGATCGCAAGAAAAAAGGAGAAGGAAACTGTGCAATAGGCTTGTCAGAGTAAACTGTTCGTACGATTTGGTCAGGGAGGGAGAAGTTGGAGAAAATCGTGAAGTCCTACGGTCCTAGTCCTAGTCCTAGCCTATCTACTACTAATTTTAAGGTAAGGTTTCATATTTGTATTCATTGTTCTTCTTATATATAAGATATAGACTGTACTGTAGAGCCAAAAATGTCGAAAATAGGGCCAAAAATTTCGAAAATAGGCCATAATTGAGAGATGTCACCCAATCTAATTATTCCCATTTAAAGTTAGTTCCACAATACACGAATTCACAATACGCGATGCCTCCTGTCACCCCTATTCTCGCGAATTGGGGGTCCTGACTGTACCTTGAAGAAAACAACTTAATAAACAAGGACCAGCATGGGTTTCGGAACCACCACTCATGCCTCTCGCAACTTAGCTCACCATGAACAAATTATAGAAGGGCTAGAAAATTAAAATGCTATTGACATGGTCTACCTTGATTTAGCAAAGGCATTTGACAAGGTAGACCACGGCATACTCCTCCACAAGATACGAGACTCAGGAATCTCGGGAAAACTCGGAGTGTGGCTGCACTGTTTAGTTCCTTTTTTTTTTTTTTTTTTTTTTTTTTTTTTTTAAAGGGAACAAACTGTAGCGGTTGGTGGTGCAGTGTCCAAGCCATCCATCGTCACTAGTGAGGTGCCACAAGGGTCAGTTCTTGTACCTATACTCTTCTTGCTGCACATATCAGACATAAATAAACATATCATGCATTCGTCTGTCGCCTCCTTTGCTGACGGCACTCGTGTATTAACCCTTCCCGCCCGGGCAGCATTTTAAAATGACACCGCGGCAGATGGGCAGGAGCCCAGCTGTCATTTTAAAATCTGTAAGCTTGAAAGCCTATTAACTCCTCAGACCCGGAAGGGCTCTGAGGCACCCATAGAAAAAAAACCCGAGCTACCCGGTAGGGCTCTGAGGCACCCATGAGCTTAAAGCCTGTAAGCTTGGTGTGCGAGGCGTCCGTCCGACACATGTAAACAACAGCCGGCTGGACCGACGCCGCGGATCTCCGACCACAAGAAGGAGTGCGTCGCTTGTTCGTGTGTGCCTGTATGTTATTGTTAAGTATCGAAAAGTAGTGTAAAGTGGCTGTTTTTGCCATAAAGTTATCTCCAATGAAATCATCATCACAACTGAACCAGTTGACTTAGAGAGCTCTACTTAACGCCATTCTACAGGTACGAAACACATCTACGCTTGGGGATGCGCGGGAATGCGGAAGCAAGCAAAATAACAAAGATGCGGTAGCCTAGGCGTAGAAGTTTTTCGGCCAAATCCCCCGGGTTTCGGGGAAATTATATAATACAACAGCCGGGGCTGGAGGGTTAAGCGTGTTTTGAAAGCTGTGCGTCCGATGTATGTAAACAAAGCCTGTCTTTGCGTCACCACACCTCCGAAAACAAGAAGAGTCAGAGTTTGTTATTGTGTTGTCTGCTAGAACAGATTTAGTGTTGAAAAGTGTCTGATATTGCTAACATTACATCGAAACTCTCTCCACGGAAATCTTCATCACAACTGAACCAGTAAACCTAGAGAGCTCTACTTAACGCCAGTCTACAGATACGAAACACACCTACGTTTAGAGATGCGTGGGAATTCTCTAACAGATAAAATAATAAAGATACGGGTAGCCTATTAAAGAAATTTTTCGGCCAGATCGCCCGGATCTCAATACAGTAGGCTCACATATCTCGATCAATCTCATCTCGATATCACCTTCAAGCTCTCCCCAATCACAAATCTCGATGAAAAAACGTTAATCTCAATAGCTAAATATCGATGCTAGATGCTTATATACTAATATAAACAGATTAATGTTGACCAAATCGATGTGTGAACCTCACAGTCATTGTGTTTTGTTCACCTGTATACTAATGTACCGCTAGTATCGATCGTTTTCGAGCAGTAGTCTAACCTGACTCATCTCTGCCGCTTTCATTTATGTGGTAATATAAATTACTTTACCATGTTTTAATATACATTATTATTTGTATGAGTAAAATCTAATATATAATAATAGCAAAGACAAAAGAAAACTTGATTAAACTTTATACCATGGAAAATGTATTGAAGTCGGTAGATTTGCGGCCATTTTAGCAACTTGTGCTTCACGATACAACACATGTTTGATCACCAGTCGACTTTTGTTTTTGTTCAAGTGAAGATGCTTTGTTTTATTGATCAATTACATGGAATATTGTAGATGTAGTTGTAGCTGAAGGGTTAGGGAGTCATAAGATACACATATTGATCCAGATTGAGCAAAAAGGGGGATAATACAGCTGGTTGGTGATCGTAAGTACAAGTTACAGGGTCAAAAGTGGTGATTGTTAGATTTGATGTGGGTTACTTGCCGATTCGCTGGTCCCTATTGTATATTTCCCCATAAGAAGTTAACTTCGCATCTCGATATTTCGAATCTCGATCGGTATTTGTGGGAACCAATTATGATCGAGATTGGAGATTCCACTGTACTGTCATTAGGAAGGCGAGCCCGGGCGGGAAGGGTTAAGGGAAGTGTCTTCTACAACAGATGCTGATTTACTTCAGGCAGATCTCACTACAATTTACTCATGGGCAGAGCAAAACATGTCCTTTAACCCTTATTTAGCGGGCTAGGCGGTATATTTGACCGTGCCGCCCAGCGGGGGCTTTTTACCATAAATGGGGTTGTTTCCGTGCTCTTTTTCATGCATAAACAAGACCCAGAGCGTAATACAAGTATGTATCCCTGAAAGGGTGTAAATTGAGCTTTCCAATGACACCCGAACCATCCTTCTACGATCATTGGTTGTCTTGCAACGATCGTGCAACCGAAGGCAAAATCGCTAAAATACGGTAATTTCTTTATATAATTACGTATGTAGCGAGGGAGTGAGGGTGGATGTAAGTGGAGTAAATCTCAGTAGGTCCACGGCGGCCGTGGCGAGCGGTCATTAGGTAACCCATGCTCCTCCAGTCACTCGTCTCTCTCTCAGAGCCAATATTGCACTCGGACTTAAGGCGGGCCCAGTCACATAGTCCAAATTTTTCGATTCGTACTTAAGTCGGGCCCCGATCTTTAACCCTCCAGCCCCGGCTATGTATTATATATATATTCCCCGAAACCCGGGGGTTTTGGCCGAAAAACGTCTACGCCTAGGCTACCGCATCTTTGTTGTTGTTGTTGTTGTTGTTGTTGTTCCCCAAGCTGCCTGGCCGAACAGCCCCAAGGCCCCGAGCAATTCCAAGGCCATAACCGAGTGCCCCCACAGAACCCTCCCCGCCGACCACAATAAAGCCTGGGTGACCGAAGCCACTCCATGGCGGGGAGCTGAGGAGGGTGCGGAAACGCCCGGGAAACCAAAGCCCCACCCAGGGCCCTGTGCCCCTCAGCAATTATGAAGAGAAAGTTGAGGGGCAAGGGAAAAATGTGATGCTTTGGCTTCCAATCTTGGTAGATTGGGAGGTCAATCCACGGAAGAGACACCATCACTTGAGATCTAGAAAATATATAAGTTAAAGGAACAGTCAGAGTAAGCTATGGGTATGGCAGAGATTGCTCAGCTCTCACTCTGATAGACCAGCCCATCACCACATGATTAGAACCCAATCCTCGCAGCATCAGCTAGGAAAGGCCCTAGAAAGCCGCCTTTGGCGGGGGGATAGCTCCCCTATTTCAACTCCTTTCGGGGTTGGGCACCCGTCAGCCCGCATCTTTGTTATTTGGCTTGCTTCCGCATTCCCGTGCATCCCCAAGCGTAGATGTGTTTCGTACCTGTAGAATGGCATTAAGTAGAGCTCTCTAAGTCAACTGGTTCAGTTGTGATGATGATTTCATTGGAGATAACTTTATGGCAAAAACAGCCACTTTACACTACTTTTCGATACTTAACAATAACATACAGGCACACACTAACAAGCGACACACTCCTTCTTGTGGCCGGAGATGCGGGGCGTCGGTCCAGCCGGCTGTTGTTTACATGCGTCGGACGTACGCCTCGCACACCAAGCTTACAGGCTTTGAGCTCATGGGTGTCTCAGAGCCCTTCCGGGTAACTCGGGTGTGTTTTTTATGGGTGTTTAAGAGCCCTTCCGGGTCTGATGGGTTAAGGGTTAACAATAACAAATTTGAACACATGAACTACAGTGCAGACCGAAATATGAATATCCACACATACACAGCAGATGACGGATCTTGCATTGATACAAATGATCATGTAAAGGATCTCGGTATTACACTCAGCGGAGATGGTACATTTGGAATGCATATAACCAATGTGCCAAAGAGAGCTTGTAACCAAGCTGGATGGATCCTACGAACCTTCCGAACACGTGACACGATCCCCATGCTGACGCTCTACAAGTCACTGGTCATTCCACTGTTGGAATATTGCTGTCAGCTATGGAGCCCATGGAAGGTGGGAGATAAGCAATTACTTGAAGCAGTTCAACACTCATTCACCAATAAAATTTCTGCTGTCCAACACCTAGACTACTGGGGAAGGTTGGAAACTCTCAAGCTTTTCTCATTAGAAAGACGCAGGGACAGATATGCCATCTTATATGTCTACAAAATATTGATTGGCATCACAATCAACAACCTTAATATAGATTTTCACATCTATCAACGACTGGGCCGTCTCTGCCACATACAGCGGGTACACCCCAGAGCAGAGACCAAAGTTAAGACGCTCAAAGAGAACGCCTTTGCGACACGAGGACCTCTTCTCTTTAACGCCCTACCCAGATATCTGCGTGACTCAACTGAACTAAGTCTCGAGAAATTTAAAAATCAACTGGACACTACCCGATCAACCTAAACTGCCCCACTACCACCTCCGCGCCGCTAGCAACAGCATCATGGACCAGCAGGCACAGACAGGCAGATGGACTGTACTAGTGGTGGCACATCTGCGTGACCACGGGTGGACAACACTGCCTGCAACTACAGGACTTAAAAAAAGAGAAAGAGAAAGAAAGAGAAAGAGAAAGAAAGAGAAAGAAAGAGAAAGAGAAAGAAAGAGAGAGAAAGAGAGAGAGAGAGAGAGAGAGGTGTGAGTGTGTGTGTGTACTTACACTAGTTGTATTTGCGGGAGTGAGCATGCTCGTTAATTCCCGCCTCCTAAGATATGTTTGTCATACCGTGCTTTGAAACTATGCACTGATGGTGCAGACACTACTTCGGCTGGCAATTTGTTCCACCCACTAATCAGGTTGGTAGGAAATCTTTTACTTTTCAGATCGGATTTACTATTAGGCACTTTCAGTTTGTAGCTGTGACCTCTTGTTCTCTAACCTCCATCCCTCTCTATGAAGTTTTCTTGGTCGATTTTGTCAATACCTCTAACACATATGTATACACATGTGTGTGTGTGTGTGTACTCACCTAATTGTAGTATACAGGATTTGAGCCTAAGCTCGTGTTGTCCTGTCTCTCTCTCTACATTTATCTAATTTTGCTTTAAAAGTTTGGATATTTCTTGCTCCCACCACCTCCCCAACTTATTCCAACAATCAATGCTTCTATACGGGAAGCTGAACTTTCTTACATCAGACTTACATACAACTTTCCTCAACTTACATTCATGACCCCTGGTTCTTCCCTCGTCCCTCACAACAAAATCTCCCTTGTCGATCTTCTCAAAACCTTTCACACACTTAAATATCATGATCATGTCACCCCTCTCCCTCAGCGTTGGCAGCTTTAGCCTCTCCAATCTCTCCTCATATGGCAGGTCTCTAAGGCTAGCTATCATCTTAGTGGCAACTCTCTGAACTCTTTCCAGTTTTTTATTATGTTTTATAAGGTGTGGATACCACACCATTGTTGCATACTCCAGTCTTGGTCGTATTATTGTCCCTATTGTTTTTGCTAACATCTCTTCATCTAAATAATTCAGAGCTATTCTCATGTTAGTCAACACTGCATAGGTTTCACCAGTTATTTTATTTATATGCTGTTCAGGTGACAAGCTGTCTGCCATAACTACCTCTAGGTCTTTTGCTTTCCCAGCTTTACAAATTATTTCATCTTAGCGGGTCTTCTTTATTTCCACTTTTATATATTGGAGTTATATTTGCTTGTTTCCATTCTAAGGGAAGTTCCCCCTTGTTTAATGAGTGTTGAACAATATTTAAAATAGGTCTCACTAGTTGTTCAGAACATTCTCTTAATACCCATCCAGCAATGTTATCTGGGCCCATATATTTTCTCACGTCCAATTCTTCCAACAATGATTTTAGTTCATCCTGGTTGACTTCTATCGACTCTAGTCCCTGTATCTCGTTCAATTCCACCACAGGTTCTACATAGTCATCCTCCTCCACAAACACGGATGTTAATGTATCATTCATAATTTCACACATACCCACTGTGTCTTCATATAATTGACCCTCTACCCTAAGCTTTGTTATTTTGTCCTTTATTTTTGTTTTGCCGTTGATATAACTATAGAACAGTTTGGGTTCTTTATTACATTTGTTTACTATATCTTTTTCAAAGTTCTTTTTCTCCTCTCTTATAGTCTTGACATAGTTGTTTCTAGCATTCTTATACTCATTCCATTTTTCCTCAGTGTGTCTCCTTCTCACTTTATTCCATGCAAAGTCCTTTTTGTTCTGGGCAATGTGACATCGCATGTTAAACCACTCTTTCTCCTTAGCCAGCTTTCTATCCTTAAATGTTGGTACATATTTATCTACCCCCTCCCTGTAAATATCTAGTAACATGGTGTATTTTACCTGAATATTCTGTTCTTGCTCAATAAATGATCAATCTATATTTGCAAAGTATCCTCGTAATGATTCATAATCCGCCTTACTATAATTTAGTCTATATTCCCTATGTTCCTCCTCTCTGCCTTCCAGAAATTCCACTGTCAATTCAAATTCAATCACAGCATGATCGCTTTTTCCCATGGGACTCAAATATGTTAGGTTCTTTATTTCTTGGGGGTCTTTGGTGAATAATAAGTCAAGTCTTGATGGTTCATCACCTCCTCTAAATCTTGTATTTTCCGTAACATGTTGTGTTAATAGATACCCCATTGTTAGTTCAAGAAATTGGCTACCCCAAGTATTTTCATTTGAACCCACATCCAAACATTCCCAATCCACCTCCCCGCAATTAAAGTCCCCTGCAAGAATAAGCCTATTTTTCCTTTTACAAATTATTTCTAACATTCGCAAGGTTTCCAAATTTAATTCACTATATTCATCGTTGCTCCAAGATTGATTTAGTCTTAGGAGGTAAATACATTGATACAATGTCTAATTTTGACCTATCATTATCCTCAATTTCAACTGCTACCACTTCAGCAATGCTATCACCAAGTTTTAATTCTTTAGCAGTAATTTTATTATCTACCATGATCAACACTCCTCATCCTGGCTTTCCTAACCTGTCTTTTCTCCATGTACTGTATCCCGCACAACTAATTATATTCGTGTCTACCTCCTGGTTACGCTTAGTTTCAGTCAAACATACTACCCCGGGCCTCTCTCTCTTTACATATTCGTCAAACTCAATATTTTTGGAGATTAACCCATCAATATTTGTATACATCCTATTTGTATATATCCTGTAAACTACAAATAGGTAAATACAAATAGGTAAATACATGAACTTAGCGTTACCAGTATTTTCCCTATTTTTCTCGTCCCTGCCCGTTCCTTTCTTTTTTGTACGTACCCCTCCCAATTTATTTCCTAGCTTGTCTCCTCTTCTCTTGTCTCCACCTGGACTGTTTCTCGCTCCGTTTCCACCTCCCCTCCCTTTGCCTCCACTTGGACTGTTTCTCTTTCTATTTCCACCTCCCGTTTCTCTGCCTTCTCCTCCGTCACCCTCACCATCTCCCTTTCCCTCCCTACTTCGTCCCTTCGCTTTATATACCATTTCTTGACTTTTCCCTCCCACACTCTCTAGAAAAACTTCTTTTTGTCTTCTTTCGTCCTTTCTCCATTCTTTTCATTTGCCTCGGTTTGCAATTCCTTTCTTATGTTTCGATCCTCAATACTCATGTCTTTTCTAATTGTAATTTTCTTAAAATTGCTGGTCAAGTTAAGTCTCCATGTTACGTTCATTATTGCATCCACTGTTACCCTAGACCTAAACTGCACTCTCATTGGCCTTGTGTTTCCCTTACTATATTTACCCATTATCCTAACTTCTTCAATATCATCTCTCCAGTTGTTTCCTTCTTCATCGACATGCTTGATTAATGTTTTTACCTTGTTAATTTCTTCCTTATCCCTAGCTTTCCTCTCAATAATGTGCTCCTCTATATCCCCAAATACAATAATACATTTATTTCTATCTATTGTTTCATGCAGGACCTGTTCGTTTCTCCTCATAGCTTTTACTACCACTGATTCTAGATCTTTATTTTCCCTTTCTGATTGTTTCTTTTGTTCCTCCAAGATTTCCTTCATTACCACTTCTTTCACTCTTCCTCCTTCATCATTAACCCATTTATTGTGTTTCTCCTTAACCCTCCTGGCCCGGGCAGGTCCTCCAAAGGACAGTGTTGGCTACCCGAGCGATCTGGCCGAATAACGTCTAGGCCTAGGCTACCGTATTTTTGTTAATTTAACTGCTAGAAATTTCCCACGCATCTATAAACATAGTGCGGTTTCCAATCTGTAGACTGGGCGGGTGCCCAACCCCGAAAGGGGTTGAAATAGGGGAGCTATCCCCCCGCCAAAGGTGGCTATCTAGGGCCTTTCCTAGCTGATGCTAAGAGGATTGGGTTCTAGTCATGTGGTGATGGGCTGGTCTATCAGAGTGAGAACTGAGCGATCTCTGCCATACCCATAGCTTACTCTGACTGTTCCTTTTACTTATATATTTTCTAGATCTCGAGTGACGGCGTCTCTTCCGTGGATTGACCTCCCAATCTACCAAGATTGGAAGCCAAAGCGTCACATTTTTCCTTTGCCCCTCAACTTTCTCTTCATAATTGCTGAGGAGCACAGGGCCCTAGGTTGCGCTTTGGTTTCCCGGGCGTTTCTGCACCCTCCTCAGCTCCCCGCCATGGAGTGGCTTCGGTCACCCAGGCTTTATTGTGGTCGGCAGGGAGGGTTCTGTGGAGACGCTCGGTTATGGCCTTGGCCTTGCTCGGGGCCTTGGGGCTGTTCGGCCAGGCAGCTTGGGGAACAGCAAGAACAACAAAACTGGTTCAGTTGTGATGACGATTTCAGTGGAGCTAATTTTTCCGCGATGTTGACAATATCGGAGCTTTTCACACACTAATTTCGTCTGACGTCACAACAATAACATTGATCCGACCTCTCCTTATTGTTTTCGGAGGTGCGGTGACGCAACGATCGGCTTTGTTTACATTTCTTACAGTTTCTTACAGTAGATCCTCTGGAAAAAGGCAAACTATGCTTCTGTATCCAGCTCAGTACCAGTACTTGCACTGCTGCGGTCGTTCACGGTGTTGGCGGCGGCGGCAGCAGACGCAACATTTTTACTATTCTGTATTTTTGTTTTATAATCAAACTTCAAATCTTGTCTTCCCCATGCTTTATCAAGATTACTTTCAAACTCCCTTATTGATTCGGAATCGACTACATGCGTCGGACGCACGGCGTTCAGACCAAGCTGAATAGGCTTTCAAGCTTACTATCTCCTGAAAGGACACCCGGGCACCTGCCCTTATTTCGTGGTGTCCTTTCACTCTGACACCCGGGGAGGAAGGGTTAATCTTGCCACACTTGCAGACGACACGTGTGCCACTCGCCAGTATTGTTATTGTTCAACTAAAGATGCGTAGGATTGTTTTTGTGTCAAATAAATGGTATTTCATTGTACCAATGGTCTTAATTGGATATATTATTGACCCCTGGTATGAAGGTATGTTGCCAACGTAATAATACTGTACTGACAAATATATAGATAAATGACTAATACAGTACAGGTATATAGATACATATTGAAAGAAGTAAGAGGTGAATTTGGTTAACCTAGCCTATCTGACCATATTATGGGCTTAAAACTAGTCCTGGTCTTATACAGCGAATATATCACTAGAACCTATTTCCTAGGGTGAAAATAACTACCGGTACTGGTAATATTGTCTGGGGGGCGGTAGATGTCCGGGAATTCCGAAATCCGGCAATTTGAGGTCCGAATGGAGGGTCGAGTGTAATTCCTTGAACATGACGAGAGTGCGTTGTTATGTGTGCGATTAATTTGCTCATGTAGTGATGTACACCCTATGTGGTGGTTTTGTGTGCTTTTATTTCAAAATTATATTTTGCTAAAGTAATACCGGATTTCTTCATAGAGATTTTGATATTTTTTTGCGATTTGCCTTTATATTGTGTCGTCCGTTTTGGTTTCTTTTATTTTGCAAGTTTTACATTATAAATTGATACATTATTTCATTAACTCAATTATTGTGGGATATCTTTCTTATTTACATCACCGTAGCCACCAGGCGGGCATAATTGCCGAAAATGACCTTCGTTACATGCTCCTTTTCATGCATAATAATAAATAATAATAATATGCTGGTATTTTATTTGTTGGAGCGCCAATTCTCCAAGTGGATTCAGGAGCGCTCACATTAACTTAAATTTTTCCAGCCAATTCTCCAAGTGGATTCACGAGCGCTCACATTAACTTAAATTTTTCCATTTAAAAAAAAAAAAAAAAAAAAAAAAAAAAATTTTTTAGAGCTTATAGTCATCAGTAAATTTATTATCATTGACGATTATGCCTATTACATAAGGCTACCTCTTCAAACGCCCATAAGCGCAGTTTGAAACTACCGCCGCAGAGCTCAGAGGAACCTTCATCATAAGCACACGCTAAATCACTCATGGTTCGTCTTTATGATTGGGTTCTCACTACGAAAAAACTTCGTAACAAATAAAAAATAAAAATAAAATAAGAATAACTATTCATAAGCTTTCCATATTCCGTGGATGTACTTTTGTGGATTCTTGGACCAGACGCTGGCTAGCGTATCTATCCACCTTCCTTGCTCTGCGCTCTCACCACCCGGACGTGTCCCCCACAGTGCTCCGCTTTGATTCCACATTCTTGCGTCCCTAGTGAGTTTTTTCTCATTTGTTTACTCTGGGATGTCTTGAGTAAGGTTAGGATTAGCTTAGCAGGGGTGTCATGGGTGGTTTTCTCGCAGAACAAGTGTATTTTGGGTCGTTTTGTTGGGGCGTCTATTTCGGACGGACCCTCGTGGCCGAGTTGAGGACGCTCTCAAACATTTTTCGTGTTTAGCCATCTTTTGGCCTAGCTGGTTAGGAGGCTGTAACTACGCGATGTCGGGCTTCTTGCTATCTTTCTGATGGAGTAGCGTATGTTATTTGTACTGACGTTCCTGGTGTATTTTTCTTCACTTAGTAAAGTTCTTTCTGGGTCCCGAGTCAGTGTTTTCCCTTACCCGGGTGTTTTCTACGATTTTGATGTGGCGGCTGTTCCAGTTTTGGTGGGATGAGTGCTTTTCGATGGTGTTTCGACGTCATTAAGTGTTTTTTCCGTTTTCACCAGGCCTAGCCAGCCACTCGTAGTTTTTTCACATATGCAAGTGTTTTCATTGTTTATTATAATAAAAATGTATTCATGTGCCATATGTGTCCTGGATTAGTTGTGATTGGCTGATCCAGGAGCTTCGGACTGGGGGTCTGATTATGTTTATCAGACTGCGTTCTGTTTGGTGTGGGTTGCCTTTCCGGCGGTTTTTCTCGATTGCTCCGAGGAAGCCGTTTTGTTTACCGAGTTTTAATCTGAATGGTTAAAATAGGTAAGTTACCCCGGCGAGTTTTTACCGAGTTTTAATCAGGTTGGTTAAAATAGGTAAGTTACCCTGGCGAGTTGGGTAGCTTGAGGGCTCATCAGAAACTGCGTTTTCTGTGGTCGAGCCTGTGATCAGGCTTCCTGTTTTATTCACGGCGAGGTGGGCTCCACACATTTATCTAGGTGATCATGCTGACACCTGTTGGATATGGTTTTCTCGGCTTTTCAAAGTCATTGAAACAATGCTGTTGGTTTTGTTTGGTCTTTCCCTCCCGGCGACCTTTTTACAAAGAGATCTGGGGCAGGTACAATTGGTTTGTCATTACATATAAAACCCGGCGGTTGTACCTTCGGGTGGTTATATTACCGGATTTGCAATTTGTGATAAATTGCCAAACAATTGATTGATACAATAGGGTATCACGGCCTTCATTACGGCGATCTATGAGGGCTTCTGGGAGAAGCCGGATTAGAGATTAAGATAGGTTTAGACTTTTTATGGGATAAAAAGTTGCGTAAATCTTACTAGTGTTTCAAGTGTAAAGGGATACTTGAAAGCCTTCCTCTTTAGTAAAGATATGCTTCATCTTTAGGAGGATTCAGAAGATATGCTTAAATCTTTTGGACAGGTAAAGATATGCTGAAATCTTTATACTGTACAGATATGCTTCATCTTTATGAGGATTCAGAAGATATACTTAAATTAACAGTAGTGGTGGAGTGCTACGGTTCGTTGACTGGCGGTTTTAAGGCACATGTTTTGTACCATTTTGGGGTAACCTTATGAGCATTAATTCCTGGAAATTTCTCTTTCCAGGGCGGAGTACCGGCGTTGCACCAGGTGACCAGGTAGTTCCCGGGGGCGGGGTAGATTTCCCCCAGTCTCTGTCATGGCGGCACTTGAACCTCTCATTGCTTTATGTTCAACACCGTTATGCTCAGGTATCCCTATTTTTGCTCACAAGCTCTGTATTAAATGTGTTAAATGCCTAGATCGGTCACGGGGGATATGGGTGACAAAGAATTGCACTATTTGTCACCTCTTAAGTGTTAAAGTTCTAATTCAGAAGGATAATACTGCGGCGGTGGCTTTACAAGAAGTGAAACAACTTCTCGCTACTTACTCAACGAATGTAGCACATAAAGCATTGCAATGTGATAACCTTGAGCTATGGGAGCTTTTAATCATTAAACATACCCCCCTCAGTATAAGATACGTGCACGTAAGACCTCAGAGACTGGGCGGGGACAAGTTGCCACACCCTCCCCCAGCAAGTCTAAGAGGCCTCGCTCACTGTCACCTTTGGCAACGGCGACGAGGTCCACTTCAAGGTCACCACTGAGGCAGCAGGTGACAGATTCGGGCCACTCTGCTTCCCCTTCCAAAAAGAAGAAAAAGGAAGCTAGTGGGGGATCTAAAGACAGTACTAGTACTAAGCATAAGTCAAGTAAAAGTCATAAATCATCCAAAAGGGATCCTCCGGCGCGAAAGGACTCACGGCGGTCGTCGGAGCCTGGTACCCCGCTTTCTGCCTCTACCCCCACCAAGTCTAACGTCCAATCTGACAGATCGGGGGTGGAGTCAGAGAATGTGGTGGAGGATGCCCCGGCGGACATTTCATTACCTGATATTCAGGCTTTTTCTACTAGGTCACGTGTGTCAGTCTCAGATTTAGAAGTGTCTTACAGAAACTATAAACCTCTAGGGGGCTCGGCTGAAGGCTCTCAATCAGAGTATTCCTAGCTCGCAAGCGAGTGACAACCACAGCCAAGGGGTATGGCGTTACTTACAGTCCTGGCAGGACAGAAAACACCCTTTTGTGACTCAAGTAGTGGCTGACGTCCACCGGGATGCCGATGTACCATCTTCTATCCCAGATTTAACATGGCAGCATGTGGAGGTCCCGGCTTCGGCGGGATCTTCCCATGATAGGCCAGACTTAACGGATGAAGAACAACGATCTCTGGTCTCAGAGATGGAGGTTCAAAAGTCCAGTCAACTTCTAGACGACTCTCAGGGTACTGTCGAATCTCCACGGAGTTCGTCGTCGGCTAGGTATGTAACAGCAGAAGAGATTGATGGGTTACTATTGAATGCACTTAATAGGTTCTTTGGCCCTGCGCCGGAAACTCCTACAGTTGGTACGGGAGCTCCCGCGACGTCGACGAATGTGCGACCTCTGGCTACATCCATTGCTTTAGCTAAAATACCTAACCTCCCTCTTGTGTCAGATCCAAGTGCCAATGTGCCAGGCACAGCAGCTCTCACTACTTCCAATGTGCGAGTCATATCAGACATAACTCCCCCTCCTTTAGGCAAGGCGCCAGTCAAAAAAGGAGCTATGCCTCTTTTATATGGGCCTGATGAGTCATGGGTAGCAATGTTACCAACTAAGCCAGAGGCAGCACAAGCTACTATTTCGGGGAGCTCCCTGTACCACATGAGTGGGTAATCCAAGGTAATAAGTCTAGAAAACTCAGAGCTTTGGATAGTCAAGGAAATGTTTTGGATGTTCATATTAAGGCCATTCAAAGTTATTATAACCATGACTTTTTTGTGTATGCATCAACACTAGCCCTACCCCCTGCCTCAGCTTCAAAGCTTTTTTCTGACTGGACTAAGAATGACGGCTTTAACGACGTCAAGGCACTTTCTGCTTTGACGCCGGAGTTGGATATGTTTCCGATCACAGACTCGGCCTCTAATCCAGTTTTGCAGGTGGGGCAGTTGGGTACGGGACCTTGGGCGGAATGTTGCAGGTGGGGCAGTTGGGGCAGTTGGGTACGGGACCTTGGGCGGAATGGGAAACAGAGGCTCAAAATTTTGCCACTACTTTCACGTCAAAATCTTCCCACCAAATCCCTCAAGAACACCATTCTTGGTTCTCTCTTCCGGTTTATAGTGCCGGCGGAGTCCCCTCTGCTTTGTTTGATTTCTTGGCTGCCCCTAAAATCAATTTGTGCGAATTAAAAGATCCTTTTAGCACGCCTTCCTCAGCTCACCTAGACCGCGAGTTTAGGTTAAGAGGAAAAGCGTTTAGACTGTTTTCGCAATATGTTGTTACCCAGCAAGTAACAAAGTCTCTGTTACGCTCTTCTCAGGCAATAGAAGCCGCGGAAGTCAAGAAAGCCATTGAGCTTGCCCGGCGCTTGCTTCTCCAGACTTCCATACAGTCTTTAGGAGATATTCGGACGGCCTTATTAGAGGCGGTTCGAGCAAGGCAGGATCTGCAGATGTTCTTAGTGAAGAAACTTCCTGACCGTATTGCAAGCCAAGTAGTTCTGTCTCCAGTTCTAACTCCTTCTTTGATTTCACCAGCGGTTTGGAAGAATGTTTTCAATATGGCACAAGCATTCAAACAAAGTCCCTCTCAACCTAAGAAACCTACCTTCACTTTCCCTAAACCCAAACCAGTTTCGAAAGTTCAAGCTAGTGGGTCTAAGCCTTTTCATCAGCCAAAGTCCCCTTCCACCCAGGGTCAGGCTCAGTTCAGGTATAAACAGGGTAGTTTCTCAGGTAAAGGCCACAAGTTTCACCAACGACCAGGTCAGGGCCCGCCTCTAGCCAAACCCGGCCAGTCGTCCAAGGGTACACCTCCACCAGCAAAAAACTAAGGTCTCTCTCACTCCCGGGACCATTCAAAGGCGTGTTGGAAACGAGGGTAGTCCAGCCGGCGAACCCCAGTCTGCTAACTGGGTCCTTCCGGGCGTGTCATCAGGCATGGCCTTTAAGAACATGGGCAAGGACTGTGGTACGCAAAGGCATCACTTGGCAGTGGCTCCGGCGACCTCGCTTACGTCAGCCGACAACGGCCAATCATGTTTCTTTAGAGGTGGAGTCACTAGTTCAGGAGATGATTACCAAGGGTGTCATTATTCCCGTCCCCCCGACTTACCCGGTGTTTACGTCCTAACTCTTTCTAGTACCAAAAAGGGACAGTATTCAAATGAGACCGATCGTAGACCTGTCTTATTTGAATCTCCACATTCACAACGTGTCCTTCAGGATGCTGACAGTGAATCAAATCAGGCTAACACTTCCGCCGGGTGGATGTGTTCATTAGACCTGACAGACGCGTATTAGCATGTCCCGGTAAACAAGAGATTTCAAAAATTTCTGGCGTTAAGAATAATGCATCAGAATTATGTCTTTCAAAGGATGCCGTTTGGGTTGAACCTAGCGCCGCGCATCTTCACAAAATTAGTCCGGCAAGCCCTGATGCCCATTTTAGAACAAGGGATCAGGATCTTGTCGTATCTGGACGACTGGCTGGTGGTGGTGGCAGAGACAGAAAAGTTATGCAACACTCATGTCAACATTACATTAAACCATGTCAAATCTCTAGGATTCAAGGTCAACTTGGTAAAGTCAAACCTTGTTCCCTCACGAGTAATTCAGTGGATAGGGCTGGTCTGGGACACAGCATCTCTCACTCTGAGTGAGAGTGTGGACAATCGAAACAGATTTCGCAAGAAACTGTTTATGTTTCTCCACAGTCTGACTACGACACGGAGACTCTGGGAATCTCTAGTCGGTTCAACTAACTGTGAAGTTGGGCCGGTTGAAAGTCAAACGTTTAATCTTGGAGGGCAACAGATATTTCCCACTCTTACCGGCGGGAAAATTATGGCCTATCTCAACATTAATACACAGCTTACTAGCGGTCTGGGCGAAGAGGGAAATGTTGCACTCAGTCATGTCATGGACCTCTCCTCCGCCGACGGTATGGGTGGACACGGATGCGTCAGGGACGATAGGTTGGGGCTTTCAGTCAAACCTCGGGCATCAGGGTCAAGGGCTTTGGTCCCCTTCAGAAACCTCTCACGTAAATGTAAAAGAGTTACTAGTCCCCTTGTATTTCCTTCAGGTTCACGGCTCTACTTTACGGGGAAAGTCGGTGGCCTTCAGGATGGACAATCTCAATGCAGTTCACTGCATTCAGAAACAAGGGTCAACGAGGTCTCGGAAGTTGCTAGACGTGTCAGAAAAGATTTTTGTGCTAGCCAACGAGCTGCACATTCATCTTCATGCATCATATCTCCCAGGCGTAGCAAACGTCTGGGCAGACGCGCTGTCTCGGAGACAGAGCACAACAGTAGAGTGGGCACTCAAGCAAAACATTTTCAATCAAATGATTGCAGAGCCTTACCGTCCACAAGTGGATCTGTTTGCATCAGAGGAGAATCACAAACTCCCTCGGTACCTCACACGCCGGACATTAACGCCGGCGGGGGGGCCCGACGCATTGGTGACGGATTGGAACAGGTGGAGTTCCATTTATCTGTTTCCGCCACCAGACGCTTCTCTAATGTGCCACGTAGTCAACAAACTACAGGATTATCGAGGCGTAGTCTCGTTAATCGCGCCCCTGTGGCCGGCACAGTTGTGGTACCAGCAATTGAGAATGTGGTGCCCGAACCCGGTGTCGCTCCCGGTCGGGTATTTCCACTTAAGACACGATTGGCAACCTAAAGACCTCGCTGACTTTTGCATTGTGGACATTCAGGAGGCCAAGTGGCTAACGCCGTATGGTAGAAACGTGACAGATAAATTTATGAATCAGTACACACAATCTACCAAGAGGCAATATCAATCTCATTGGCAGTCCTTTACTTCTTGGATAGTTAGAACAGAACAGACAGTACCTTCGGTGGCATTAGTTTTTAATTATTTAAACTATTTGTTTGAACAGAAACGTCTATCTGTAGTGACTCTAAAAAATCACTTAACAGCTATCTATCAGGGTGCCATTCTTTGACCTTACAGGTCTAACCATACCACAAGCGGAAGAAACAGGTTTCATGAGAGCATGCTTCAAACTCCGCCCACCTCCCCGTCAGCTCATGCCTACCTGGTCTCTTGACAAAGCGTTATCTTTGCTTCATTCCCGTCTGTATCAGAATACGGCAGATTTTGAATTGCTATTAAAAAAGGCTGTGTTCCTTATGGCTTTGGCAACAGGGTGTCTGAGCTGGCGGCGATGAGCAACACCCCTAATTGCATAAGGTTTGGTAGACTAAATGATTGCATTCATATTGCTCCTTCCCCAGGGTTCATCGCCAAGAATGAACACGGTGAACATGTTTTCTCAGAGTTCACGGTGCCGGCGTTGAAACGGGGTAAAGTGCACCATAATTTGTGTCCTGTACAAGCTTTAACCAAATATATGAGACTGGCACCTCTTAACCAGCAAGGTGCTTTATGGGTATCGAGTACGGGTAAAAGATTAATGAAACGTAAAATGGCTTCTCTGCTAGTAGAAGTCATTAAAGAGAGTAATCCCGGCGTAGTGGGTAGGGCCCACGATTTACGCAAATGGGCAGTATCTTTACGTTTTCTAAAAAAAAATTCTGTTGAAGACATAGCTACTACTCAACTATGGGCTTCAAATCATACTTTTTTGACTCGATACCTGTCGGTAGCACTAGACAAACCGTCAATGCCATGTATAGCGTTACGGCAAAGGGTCTAGATGGGTCTCTAAGTCACTAATTGTTTAGGTTAAGAAAGAGGGGGGGGGGGGGGTGCAGTCAGTGAAACATAAGACACCCTAGACCCCGCCGGAAGAAAAGTATACGAGCTGTGATACAATGTATAAGTGTTGTGATTAAAATTTCTGTAGTAATGCCTACGGGAAATGTTGTTGAGGTAAAGTAGTACAACAATGGTTTCTTTCAGTGGGATACACTGTTGAAGCAATTTAATTTTAAGAGTTCTCGGTAGTTGCAACTACGAGTAGCATTTTAGTAAGTACATCTGCGATAGTACAAGAATTTATTCTATTTTTGTGTCTAATTTTAAGGAATATACACATTAGAATAATGGGGTTTATGTGCACATGTAAACATAAAGTTTTATTTGTCACCACTTACTTTAAGTGGGGTGCCTTTAACTTTCAGATCTGTGAACAGATTCTCATAGTTACCTTTTTCCTCAAGCAGGCTTCTTTAAGCACGCCCCTGCTTGTACCCCTTTTTATATGTTGTATAAAGTTTATACATAAATATACAGTTTTACAAAGTAAGAATGCTATGTGGTTGTTTGATTATCTGCCTATTCTATTTGCAATGGTTATGATATGATTACGAATGTCCCCCTCCAGTCTTAGATATCAGGCATAATCGTCAATGATGGAGGGGCCACTAATAAATTATAGGTTTGACTCCTGCAAGGAGATAAAGAAAACCTAATATTTAGTAGTGGCCCCGTAATCATTGACGACTGGGGCCCTCCCGACCATCCCCTTCCCTTTCGCTGATGTATTAAGGATTTTGGTATACTTGATATGTCAGTGAAGGTGGATAGATGCGCTAGCCAGTGTCTGGTCCAAGAATCCACAAAAGTACATCCACGAAATATGGAAAGCTTATGAATAGTTATTCTTATTTTATTTTTATTTTTTATTTGTTACGAAGTTTTTTCGTAGTGAGAACCCAATCATAAAGACGAACCATGAGTGATTTAGCGTGTGCTTATGATGAAGGTTCCTCTGAGCTCTGCGGCGGTAGTTTCAAACTGCGCTAATGGGCGTTTGAAGAGGTAGCCTTATGTAATAGGCATAATCGTCAATGATTATGGGGCCACTACTAAATATTAGGTTTTCTTTATCTCCTTGCAGGAGTCAAACCTATACTCTATGCTCCCCAATATCATAAGCCCTCAGAAATATGTGCGACTTCAGTTGTTTCTTAAAAGCGTCAACACAATTCAACTGCTTAAGTGACACAGGAAGTAGATTGAATAGACGTGGGGCAACATAAGAAAAGGATCTAGCAGCAAAAGCACGTTCCCCAATGGCTCTGAGTTCATAAAGGCGATATGGGTCATCAGCACTACGCAAATTCACATTTGACTCATTATGTGTTGGAAATAGAAGATCCAAAAAATACTTAAGCTCACCAAACCTCAGCACCTTAAATGTCAGTAGGCAAACTTTAAACTCTATTCTGGCCTTGATGGGAAGCCAGTGTAGATCTATTAGATAATATGTGGTGGGCGTTCTGGGTGGAAGTGAAAATATTAGTCTAGCACACCTATTAAGAACAGACTGGAGTTTCTTCAAAGTAACATTTGGTAGAACAATGAATTACAGTAATAAATTCTAGATACTGTATAACAAATGAATGAATGAGGGTCAAAAGAGATTCCTTGCTCAAGAACTTCCTTATAGCATAAAGGTTACGGATGTAAAGGTGACAACTCTTCACGACACTATTTATATGATTCTTAAAGTTCAGATTTTTGTCGAATACAACGCCCAAGTTTCTCACTGATTCCAAAGGATGGAGCTGTGATTCACCGAATTCTAGACATCCAAAATCTTCACGGACACTATTTCTCAAATTACCATTAATGACTATAATCTCTGTTTTGTTGTCATTCAATTTGAGCTTCCTTCTAGTCATCCAGATCTTCAAGTCTGACAAGAGTGATGAAAATTTATTCTTTACCTCATCGATATTATTAATTTCAATATACAACTGTGAATCATCTGCATAGAAATGATACTTAACACCATGTGCATCCAGTAGGGATGAAAGACTAGAGGCATAGATAATAAACAACACAGGGCCAAGAACTGATCCCTAAGGCACCCTGAACTTTAGCGATGATGGTTCTGACATAGAGCCACCAATGACAACACATTGACTGCGATTGGTAATATATGACTGAAGAAGCACGAGTGCATCTCCCTGCACACCAAAGCCAGAAAGGTCTCTCAGGAGCACTGATGGTCAACAGTATCAAATACTGCAGAGAGATCCAACAAAACCAAAAGAGAACACCGTCCAGAACATGTATTCGAGACTAAATCATTATAAATCCTGCTCAGGCCTGTCTCTGTTGAGTGGAGCTTCCTATAAGCAGACTGAGACTAGGGAATGACACTGTTCCGCTCCAGAAAAGGCAGCAACTGGTCCAGTATTGCACGCTCGACAATCTTAGACAGATATGACAGGTTAGACACAGGGCGATAGTTTACCAAATTATCACAATCTAGGCCTGCCCTCTTCAGTAAACGCCGAATTAAGGCATGTTTTTCAGAATTTGGAAAACAATTTTCCTCAAAGATACGATTAACAATTGAAGCAATGAAAGGTGATGCAGTCTCATAAGCTGTAGTTATCTTTGATACATTTATTGGGTCCAATGAACAGAATGTTTTATTGAGTTCTCTTAGGTATGTCAAGGCATTTAGGGAGTTGATCGGCTGAAAATGTGTGAAGTCTACGGCCAACGGCCGAGAAGGAACCACAGAGTATTCTCCAAGAGCAGAGGTATTGCCCAACTCATTTCTGATTTGAGCAATTTTGTCTGCAAAGCTGAACATTTTGATGAGAGACAGATGAGGGGAGAACCCGAGAAGAACGCTGGCCTGTTAAGTTGTTAAGAATTGAAAAAAGTTGTTTCTGGTCACCTCTGCAGGAATCGATTCGACCAGTATAATACTCGATCTTGCTTTGTGTAATTTTGACGGTGATAGCTCTACGAGCAGCGACATAATCTAACCGAGAGGAATCGGTTCTGTGCCGGCGCCACAGACGCTCTGCCCGTCTCCTCCTCTTGCGCAAAGCCACTACACTTGAATCATACCATGGGGCGTCATCCTTTATCCTTATCTCCTTGTCAATCTCAGGGCAATCACGGTCTTGAATATAACGGAAGGTGTTATAAGTGTGAACCAACTGATTAGCTGTTGATGATGTAGTATCGACCGTGTTAAGTGAAAGTTCAATATCACGACTTATATTTTCTTGATCCAAATTACAATATTTACGAAAGGTTATTTTCTTGGTATAAGATAAGGGTTTTGGTGCATTCACTTTAACCCTTCCTACCCGGTCTGCCTTAGGTAAGGACAGCATGAAAGAAGGGCCGCTACCCGGTATGCCTTATCTAAGGCGTGAGCTTAATAGCCTAATTAAGCTTGGTCTGAACGCCGTGCGTACGACGTATGTCAACAAACCCAAGCGTTCGTCACCGCACCTCCGAAAACAAGAAGGAGAAGACTCCTCAATGTTATTGTTCTGACGTCATGACGAAATTAGTGTCTGAAAAGCCCCCATATTGGCAAGATCTCTGCAATATTGGCTCCACTGAAATCGTCATCACAACTGAACCAGTTGACTTACAGAGCTCTACTCAATGCCAAAATACAGATTGAAAACCGCACTACGATTATAGATGAGTGGGAAAGTTCTAGCAGTGAAAATAAACATAAATATGGTAGCCTAGGCCTAGACGTTTTTCAGCCATTTCGCCCGGGTAGGGGCGACCGTCATTGGGTAAGACAGCCCGGGGAGGAAGGGTTAAAGGAGATGATGTCATGGTCAGATACGCTACGGCCGATAGGAAAAACTTCAATACAGGTATTATTTACAAGGTTGGATTCACTCTGGGAGAGGACCAGGTCAAGGGTATGCCCTGAAGCATGAGTAGAGCCAGCCACGAGGTTTGAAAAACTATACATAAGCAAGAGCCAGAGAGTAATACAATTATATATCCGTTAAAGTACAATGATAAAGCTTTCCAAAGACACCTGAATTATCCCTATACGACATCTGGTTATCATGCAACGATCATGCAACCGAAGGCCAAAATTGGTAAAATAGGTGCAATTTTGGCTGTTTTTGCTATGCGAGACACTGCGCATGAGTGAGACAGACGTATCTCGGGCCTCAGTGTGTGCCCGCACGCTGTGGTGAGCGGTTGGTGGACCCCTATGCTCCCTCCAACACTTGGCTTCTCTCTCAGCGCTCATAATAGCCTCAAATTGGCGCCCGTCATATGACGAGCACCGCAGTATAGGCCTATTTTCTCCCTCCCGTCATATGACGGTCGCCGCGAATTAAGGGTTAAAAAATATCAATTGTTTAACTCCCGTAAAACCGGGCCACTTCGGACGATTACTAAGTTTATTTTAGTTTTTTAGGGTACAGTATAATTAAGCGGTTCTTGTATGAGGTGGAAAATAATCATCATCATCATCAAATCTGACGCCTCGCTTCCAGAGGAAGCGCCCCAAAAGGGATGGCCATGGCAGAAACTGCCTCCAGGCTCCCAGACATGCCCCGACTGACCCACTCCACAGTGCCATTTCCACTAAGTGGATTATAACCATGAACACTGAAGGAGCAGACCCAGAGCAGTCCCTCACCCGGATGGCAGTTCCACCACTGTTTTGCTATTTTATTTACCCCAGTGGGGCCCTGGTTGGAAGCATACCAAGCACAGGAATTTTCTGGAAATAGGAACCAGTGGTCCACTGCTCCAGAGGCTGATTGCACCACCAAAGTGGCGGGCGGTGGGGTCGCCGCATCCCTACGCCAGAGAGAAAGGCAAACTTGTGCCAGTGGGCTGTGAGAGTAAGACACTAGGGAAACATGGGGCACACCATTATGGCCCCACTGCCTTCATCACTCTCAAGAAAAAAGTTAAGAAATAAGAATTATGATAAAGGTACAATCAGAAAACGGCTATGGGAAGTAGAGGACACCAACCCTCACTCTGATAGATCCAGCCCACCACCAAAATAAAAGTATCTCTTTAGTCATGGGACTCAAAATTTTCCGGAAAAACTAAATAAGATGGTCACCAATTTTCCCATGGATTTTTTTATTTTTCCCGGTTAGTTTTCATCAATATACAGTGGAATCTCCAATCTCGATCATAATTGGTTCCCACAAATACCGATCGAGATTCGAAATATCGAGATGCGAAGTTAACTTCTTATGGGAAAAAATACAATCGGTTCCAGCCACTTGCCGACTAACCTACATCAAATCTGTCAATTTTCACATTTGCCCCCCACAATCACATGCAATATATATAATATGTTAAAATAGATAAAATTAATAATGAAAGTTTTATTTTTACCTTATATTTATTGATAAAGAGGTTTGTGTGGTTGATTGTTGGTTCCGAGGCGAACGCAGTTAGGTTACTGCGTCTCCGCACCCGACGCACAGTCACCGTCAACAATTCTTGCAATTGCTTCCCTCACCCTGTCACCACTAGTACCGGCATTTTATGAATGCGATAAAAAAAGGTCCAGGTAGACGACTTCACAATACAAGTTTTCAAGCGAATGGCGGATGTGTGACTGGTACACCAAGTGGCCGCTAGATCTACCGACTTCAATAAATTTTCCATGGTATAAAGTTTAATCAAGTTTTCTTTTGTCTTTACTATTATTATATATTAGATTTTCCTCATACAAATAATAATGTATATTAAAACATGGTAAAGTAATTTATATTACTACGTAAATGAAAGCGGCAGAGACAGGTTAGACTACCGCTTGAGACGATCGATACTAGCGGTACATTAGTATACAGGTGAACAAAACACAATGACTGTGAGGTTCACACATCGATTTGGTCAAGATTAATCTGTTTATATTAGTATATAAGCATCTAGCATCGATATTTAGCTATTAGCTATCGAGATTAACGTTTTTTCATCGAGATTTGTGATTGGGGAGAGCTTGAAGGTGGCATCGAGATGCGAAATATCGAGATGAGATTGATCGAGATATGTGAGCCTACTGTATAGTGTTTGGAAATAATTGCAACCCTCGGCGAAACCGTTTTCCCCATTATACAACGATCTTAAGACACGCCGCCCGATAGTGGGGAGGGCTATGAAGTACAGGGAAAATGAGGGGTTAAATGCGTAAAACGGCGATTAAAACGTATTTTAGCAAAACTTGGCTCGGGTTTTAAGGTATTTCTAAGGCCTAAAACCCAATATTTCGAAAACCCGAGCCAAGTTTTGGCCAAAGCTGGCTCGGATTTTGAGAGTTTGTAGATAACAAAATGACAGTAACCTCATTTAGAAATTTGGCTCAGGTTTCCCGAAATTGCAAAGGCATAAAACCCGAATTTTGGAAAACCCGAGCCAAGTTTTGGCAAAACTTGGCAAAACTTGGCTCGGATTTTGCGAATGTTAAGAGTAAACAAATTACAGTAACCTAATTTAGAATTTTGGCTCATGTTTCCCTAAATTGCAAACCCCAAAAAGCATAATTTTGGAAAACCCGAGCCAATTTTTGGCAAAACTTGGATCGTATTTTGAGAATCGAAAAAGACTAACTACATGTCGGAAATCGGCTCATGATTTCCCTAATTGCAAAGCCATATAACCAGATATATCGAAAACGTAGCACTTATTTAAATCATAAATATCCAGTCACATAGACCTAGTACATTGGATACAAGCCTAATCCACACCTAACGCCTACAATGTGTCCGTAGTACCTAGTTACCCTAGTAGGCCTACGTGGGATACAACATGGCGGTTGGGCCGGCGCCCATTTAGTAGCCTACCGGTATTCGGCCGTATCTGTAAATACGAATGCGAGGAACTTCGAGCGAATTCCTGATCGAGCGGATGCACAATCCAATCTAATTAACCTAACCTAACCTAACCTAACTTAACCCTCTCACCACGGAAGGGCTCTTGAACGCCCATAAAAAAGCATATAACAGGTACCCGGAAGGCCTCTTGAACGCCCAGTGGTTGAAAGCCTGTTAGCTTCTTGTGCGAGGCGTCGGTCCGACGCATGTAAACAACAGCCGGCTGGACCGACGCCCCGCATCTCCGGCCACAAGAAGGAGAGCGTCGCTTGTTCGTGTGTGCCTGTATGTTGTTGTTAAGTATCGAAAAGTGGTGTAAAGTGGCTGTTTTGGCCATAAAGTTATCTCCAATGATCATCATCACAGCTCAACCAGTTGACTTAGAGAGCTCTACTTAATGCCATTCTACAGGTAAATAACACAGCTACGCTTGGGGATGCGCGGGAATGCGGGAAGCAGTCTGATTAACGAATATACGGTAGCCTAGCCTAGACGTTTTTCGGCCAAAACACCCGGGTTTCGAGGAATATATATATAATACATAGCCGGGGCTGGAGGGTTAACCTAACTGCGCCTCCGCTCGAATATGAATTCGCTCGAAGTGTCCAGATACCGTAAATACTACCGGAACTACGAATCTTGTTTCTGAAACCTAGTATTAACCCGGGAACTGTGGGGAGACTCTTAAGAGTTCCCCCGGCGGACTGCAGGGAGACTCTTAAGAGTGAGTGAAAACCAAAAAAAACTTTTGACATCGAAGAAAAAAAAAAAAAAAAAAAAAAAAAAAAAAAAAAAAAAAAAATTTGTTTTGGCCCCTGGGCCATGCAAAATCTCAGTCCTCTACCTCCTCTCCTTCAGTTATCACCTATTTTCCCTGTTATTCCCTTATTCTGAGGTATATTTTCGTGCTAACATTAGCGAGTTGCAAGCAGGGTGTTGTCATCACTGATGGCAAGCGAGTGCAAGAGAGAGAGAGAGAGTATCGATCGACTGTGTCTCCGTGGCCTTGGGGGAAATTGGCGGGAAAGCAGCTTGCCTCACCCATACATTATACAACTCGCGGGCTATATCTCCGATTTTGACCATCCAAACGCTGTTTTCACTCGTTTTATTGTTGTTTCAGGTTAATACCTTTATAATCAACCCATAATAGGCGCATATGGATAAGTATTAATGCTATTAATGGTACAATGAATATTTTAGTGACGGAAACACCTCAAATACGTCAGCACAGGGGGACGTTTCCAATTACCCCCATGCGCACTTGTTAGGTTAACCTAACCAAACAACCCAACCTATTGACAGAGATGGGCAGGTGGAGTGGACTAAAAAGCTGGTGGACAGACCTCGGGAGACAGGTGAAAATGGCGTGTGTACGAATCGGTGCCGTCTATAGGAAGGTATTGACAACCATGTTTCGACAAAATTCCATTTTAGTACTATATATTTTTATTAGGTTTTGCCGAGGCTTAAAACATATTTTCATATTATGTTTAGAGCATATAAAATCCATATGTGTGTTCAAATATTGCAAAATAATTGGTGACCAACTTATTTAGTTATACTAATTTTCCTAAAGCAAGGCAGTAATGGCGGCTCTGGCTATGGCTACGGTCTATATATCTACTGTAGAGTTCTCACCTGCAAGTTGCACCGATGAGCGCGCCGCCCTTCGGTATTTCATATAAGGTTTACTCCCCTAGACAGGTTGCCAACCAAGGCTTGCGAGTTCCATCCACCCAGAATTTAATAAGGTTACCGACTAAGGCTGATGAGTACCATTCGCCCGTTTACATTCGTTCAACAATTGATTAGGCCTATTCTCTATCTATCTATTGCCGGACGCTTTGATCCCCGAAGGGGTAGCCACGAACAAATCGTCCCCAGTCAGTTGACGCCCCTCCTCTCATCCAGCACCGCTTTCACGCATATACTCCATCCTTCCACCCCACTCTTGTACACACTCTTAAGTCATTCTCTCGCTTCCCATACGTTCCACATCGCCGAACCATCTCAAGGTGTCCCTTTTCACACTTTCCAGCACATCTACATCCCACACCCCACCGCTCTCGTACTTTTGCATTCATCTGTCTATCCCAATATGTAACTCCACACGCACTTCTCAAGTACCGTAAACTAAGATAATTTCAGACATTTTCAGAGCTGTTTCTTAACAATTTCTCCTGACTGTTAACACATTATAGAGATTTAACGATGCCAAGTGGCGTGTGGTGATAATGTGCCGTAATCCAGGAAGCCTCCTAAAATTATCCCCCATATTAAGAGAGCTATCCTTATCCGGACCTAAATGATGTTCAAAGTATTCTCGGAAAGTGGAAAACTTCGGACAAACAGTGATTTCTTATGGAAAATTATTGGAAAGAAAGCAGGGATAAATCTGGACAAACGGAGGAGAACTTCGGACGTACTGTACTTTCTTGGTTTTATTTCATTCATTTTCGGCTCCTTCTATCTATCTATCTATTGCCTGACGCCGTGATCCCTGAAGGGAATGTTTTAGTGCAAAATGCACAGTCCATAGTTTTAGGCCTGTATAATCAGTATAGGAGGGGGTGATATACGAGTTTTAACAGATATTCGTTTTGGATCTGTTCTTGTTAGGCAAGTTTTATATTATAATTGAACTCACTCTTAGAAAATATTAAATCGGAAAAATAACCAATGCTGTCATATCAATAACTCAAAAATTAACTAGGCCTAGTGAAAAAATATAGGTATGAGTACTCTATCACTGAATATAAATTGTTATGAATTTAAGCATTTGTATAGGTATATCGTATGTCTTAGTGTTTCTTTCGGCAGATAAAAAAAAAAAAAATTGGACAAGATATATGTCTCTCATAATTTATATATACAGTATTAGATATCCAGAATTATCCGATATACATAAATCGGTTACCATATTATCATATTATTATGGGGTTTTGGACGCAGAGAATGATTACCTGTATTTGATATTTAATCACCATTTAAATGGTAGACACGTATTAAAATGATTTACATAGCGCAAATAGCAACAAACTATTGTTTGTTCAATGTCCTAAGTTTACCTTTTATTTTTTCGAGAAAACACGATAGGTTAAATTAGAGTGTTCTAGCTAGAGCGTTATACACGTGTTACAAATTTCCTTTGGTGGATGTTGTCTCTGGTAATTTTACTACAAAATTATATCAGACAAAATCATTCATACAAACAAATTTCTTCAGGGTGATAGAAGTTTGTCAGGGTAGTGAAAAATGTACAAATTTTCGTCATATATATAATAATTTTGTTGTGTACAGTACATATATTCATATCAGTTCCCTAGGACTTTTACATGATTTTCCCTTGCCATTTCTCAAAACAAACCCCGCAAAAATAAAAAAATAAAACACTAAAAAGCATTTCCATTATACAGTATGACGACAATGGCTAATTAGACGCGCCACGGACAAGCTTCTTGGGGTGACCACCAGATAGAGAATGGTCGCTTTGAGGACTAACCACAATATTTTTTAGGTCAAAAAGAAATATACCAAGATTATGCGTTATATACTATTAGCAGCCATTAGTATGATTTTTTAAGCAGTTTTCGTGTGTTTAATTTGTAGCATATTCGCTCTTTGTAAATATAAAACTAGATTTCTCTTAATGTCTCAAACCTTTGTACAAAATATATTATCGCTTCAGTTCCTCTATTCAGAGGTTTATGAAGTAAATAATTCATCCAATGAAAGTTTCTTAGAAGTGTTTGACATTATATAGCGCTTAACCCTTCCTACCCGGGCTGCCTTAGGTAATGACAGCACGAAAGAAGGGCCAATACCCGGTATGCCTTATCTAAAGCATGAGCTTAATAGCCTAATTAAGCTTGGTCCGAACGCCGTGCGTACGACGTATGTCAACAAACCCAAGCGTTCGTCACCGCACCTCCGAAAACAAGAAGGAGAAGACTCCTCAATGTTATTGTTCTGACATCATGACGAAATTAGTGTCTAAGAAGCCCCCACATTGGCAACATCTCTGTAATATTGGCTCCACTGAAATCGTCATCACAACTGAACCAGTTGACTTACAGAGCTCTACTCAATGCCAAAATACAGATTGAAAACTGCACTACGATTATAGATGAGTGGGAAAGTTCTAGCAGTGAAAATAAACATAAATATGGTAGCCTAGGCCTAGACGTTTTTCGGCCATATCGCCCGTCATTGGCTGAGACAGCCCGGGTAGGAAGGGTTAAACCTCACGTAGAGTAGAATATTATAATAGTCCATAAAATAAGACGGGCTTTACCAATTATTGGTCTTGAGCGTGGTCTCGGGGAGTCGGGCTTATAAATTTTGCTGCCTGTACGGTACGAACACCTCTATCCGTAAACAGGTCTTCTCGCCGTTCTAGGATTTCGCCATTCCTTTATCTTTATTACTATATCACGAAAAACATGATTATATTTTCATATAAGTATGCTCTATTAATTGATGCTATGTATTGTATTATCATAATATGATAAGTTTTTACAAGAAATCAACATAAGTTCTGGAAAATTAAGTAAGCTGTCGATATAGTTTTTGGAAACGAAAATGACAGTGGGTTGCTCGAGCGTCTGAGGGGTGAGAGTGTGTATCCTAAGTCGGCAGTGATGACTTATGGGGTTCTGCCATATCCTAATATAAATACGCGTCCATACATTTAGTGAGTTTTAACTATAGTTAAACTTACTGACAGTAGCTTATTCCACTGTAAACAATTCTACTATAACATGTGTTTATTATATATACTATTTCTATAAGGATTTGGTGCTTAGCAAGTTAACATTCATACTTTGCAAGCAATTTGTGGATTCTCATAGATTTATTTTTTTCGCCATGTGTAATGATTATAGGGTTATAGTTGATACATATATCAATTGTGTGTGCACAAATAGATATGTTACTACCAACAAAATACCATTTGTGAATGGAGTGTCTTTTAAACGAAGCTGGTTATATTGTTGAGTTACCAAGTAAATTACCGCTTGAACTAGGGTCCTGCGACAATGCGACAATTTTCCGACGGTGGTCACCACAAGAAGCTTGTCTGTGGCGCATCTAATTACTTATTACCGCCTATGTCCGAAGTATTCACTGCAGTCCGAAATTACCGTAAAATGGGGTAACTTCGGACATTTTTTGAGTTTTTTTAACAATTGCTCCTGCGTGTAAACACATTATAGAGATTTAACTAGGTCAAGTGATGTATGGTGATAGTGCGCCGTAATCCAGGAAGCCTCCTAAAATTATCCCCCATAATAAGAGAGCTATCCTTATCCTAAATGATGTCCGAAGTTTGCTTGAAAAGTTGAAAACTTCGGACATGTATGGATAACTTCGGACATAGGTGATTTCTTATGGAAAATGATTGCCAAGAAAGCTGGGATAACTCCGGACAAACGGAGGAGAACTTCGGACGTACGTTCGTGGCCTTATTTAATTCATTTTTCGGCTCCTACTATTTTATATGAATATTTTATTATTGCTGCTTATTCCTGTCCGATGTTTAAGTGGAAAATGCACAGTCAATACTTTTAGGCCTGTATAATCAGTATAGGAGGGGGATATATACGATGTTTAACATATATTCTGTTTGGATCTATTCTCGTTAGGCATTGAGCTCACTCTTAGAAAATATTGAGGAGGACAAATAACCAATGGTCTAATCAATAACTCTAAAATTAACTAGGCCTAGTGAAAATATATAGGTATGTATACTCTATCACTGCATATACACTTTTATGAATTTGAGCATTTTTATAGGTATAACGTATTTGTTGGTGTTTCTTTCGGCAGATAAAAAAAAATTTGGACAAGATATATGCCTCTCCTAATTTATATATATTATATATCCAGAATTATCCGAAATACATAAATCAGTTAGCATATTATCATATTTTTATGGGTTTTTGGACTCGGAGAATGATTATTTGATCTTTTACCACCATGTTAATGATGGACAAGTATTATGAATGATTTTCATAGGGCAAATAATAACAAACGATTGTTTTGTTCCATGTCCGAAGTTAGCAAGTTTTTTTTTTTAAACACAATCGGCTAAATGATAAGTGTTCTAGCTAGAGCGTTATAAAAGTGTAACAAATTTCCTTTGGTGGATGTTGTCTCTGGTAATGTTACTACAAAATTATATCAGACAATATCATTCATACAAACAAATTTCTTCAGGGCAATAGAAGTTTGGCAGGGTAGCGAAAAATGTAATATTTTCGTCATATATATAATATTTTTTTAGTGTACATATACTCATGTCAGTTTCCTAGGACTTTTACATGCTCTCCCTTTGCCATTTCTCTAAACGGACCCCACAAAAAAATAAAAATAAAAAGCGTTTCCATTATATAATGACAATGTCTAATTACTTATTATCGCCGATGTCCGAAGTTATCACCGCAGTACGAAGTTACCCCACTTTACGGTACCCGTTTACGTTAGCTAATTTCCACCCCTCTCACTCTTGGTCTCTTCAACAACGTCCATGCTTCACTCCCGTCTGTCAATGTCAGAAGTACCACACTATTGATTAACTATTACATACATACAAGTTTAAAAAACGTTTTGTCCACAGGGAATGTGGTTTTTTTTTTTTTTTTTTTGAGACAATGAACGGAGGAAGGAAAAACACAGATAAAACAAAAAGGTCCATGTGCCTAAAGGCATCCTCCATTCATAAAATGTTTGTAACAACTGGATTTAAACATTTGTAGATTGTAAGTTTGTGGAAAGCAATTCGAGGGAAGTGAATTCCAAAGAGTAGTAGCTCTGGGGATAAATTAATTCTGATAAGCAGAAGTTCTGCATTGTGGAGGAGAAAGTGTAAATTCATGGGCGCTCTCAGCTGCCCTAGTTCTACGGGGAAAGATGTGGAGAGGCGGCACAATTGAAGCAAGTTCCTCGGAACAATTGCTGTGAAAATATCTGTAGAATAATGCAAGGGATGCCACGTTTCTTCGTATGGATAATGTAGGAAGGTCCTGTGTGATTGCAGGTTTATTTATTAATCTAATAGATTTATTTTGAATTTTGTCCAACTGCCTCAATGCAACCACTCCACTTCCACCCCACAGAGGTGAACAGTAATCCATCTGAGAGCGCACATGACTTTTATATATTACGGCCAACTGCTCGTCAGTGAAGAATTCTCGAACTCTGTACAGGAGTCCCATTTTTTTAGAGGCATTCTTAGCAATGCTTCTAACATAATGTGTCCAGCTCAAGTTAGTAGTTAATGTTACACCGAGAATGTCAATACTAGGGGAAGTGGGAATATTTACATCATTAAAAAATATATGGGAGTCAGTGAGATTCTGTCGGTTAGAAAATTGAATGTACTTGGTTTTCTGTGCATTAAAGGAAACTAGATTCTCTTGTCCCCATTCATTAATTCTAGAAAGGTCCTGGTTCAGAGAAATTGCAGTGTTTATTTTTGAATTTATAAGATCGGGTTGGGTGAAAGAATTGGTAAATGTGAAGGAACTGTGGAGTGTTGAGTCATCTGCGTAGGAATGTATTGGATTATGAGTGGTAGATATGAGATCATTGATATGAATGAGGAACAGAGTTGGGGCCAAAACTGATCCCTGGGGAACACCAGCATTTATTGAGTGAAATTGAGAATAAAGGCCATCTACCATTACACGTATTTTTCTGTTATGAAGATAAGAAATTAGTGGAACTAATGATGCAAGGCCGTAGTGTGACATCTTCGACAATAAGGATTGATGCCAGACTCTATCAAATGCCTTTGATATATCCAGTGCTATTGTATGTGTTTCACCATGTTGGTCTGTAGCTTGGTTGATTTGATGCGTAAGAAGGCAAAGAATGTCTGCAGTTGATCGACATCGTCTAAAACCATATTGCCTATCACTGATTAATTTATTATTCTCCAGATGCTTAATTATGTGATTATTTAATATAATTTCAAAAACTTTGCCAAGAGTGGAAGTTATAGCTATTGGTCTGTAGTTTGATGGATCTGAAGAGGCACCTTTTTTAGGAACTGGATGGATGTTTGGCCACCCCTTCGGGGATCACGGCGTCAGGCAATAGATAGATAGATAGATGGATGTTTGCTTCTTTCCAGGGTACTGGGAAGCATGAGGTATGAGTACACAGACGGAAAAATTTTGCCAATACAGGAGCGAGCACCAAGGAGCAATTCTTAAGTACTATTGGAGGAATTTCATCTGGACCAGGAGCCTTATCTACTGAGAGATTCTGCAAAATAGTTTTGACATGTCTGGTGTGGATCTTAAGTGAGGGAATTTCAGGCGAATTAAAATTAAGTACAGGGACATCTTGATTTATTTCATCTAAGGTTGAGTTGGTGGAGAAAATATCCGCAAGAAGGTTAGCTTTACCTCGTGGGTCACTTACAAGATTGCCAGTCGGAGATTTTATTGGTGGAATGGATGAAGCAGTAGTGAAGTTGGATTTGAATGAGTTAAGAGTAGACCAAAATATTTTGTTATCATTTGGATTATTTAGAAGTTTATTTGCCTGCTTATGGAGAAAGTTTGATTTAGTTAGGTTTAATACAGTTTTGGCATGATTTCTGATGTTTCTAAAGTAATTAAAGGCTTCATGTGTTTTTGATCTCGTGAATGCATTGTAGGCTATTGCTTTTTGTTCAGTTACTCTAGCACAATTATGGTCAAACCATTTAGGTGAATTAGATCTTTTACTGTACTTTTGATGAGGAATAAAAGTTTCCATTCCAATTTTTACAAAATCTTGTATGTGGCTCAAGGTGGAGTGTGCATCATTAGAAAAGAAAGAGGTCCAGGGAATATCAATAAAGAAACCTTGAAGACCCTCCCAGTCTGCCCTATCGTAATGCCATTTAGTCACCAAAACAGGTTCAGAGTGGGAAGGTGTGGTAGGTGATAGACAGGTGGCCTGTATCAGACAGTGATCAGAAGATCCAAGTGGGGACCTCACTGTAACATCATAATTTTCTGAATTGGTTGTTAAAAATAAGTCCAGTAGGTGGGAATTATGATTAGGATTATCTGGTACACGGGTGGGTTGGTTGACTAGTTGAATGAGATTAAATGAGTCTGCAAATAGCTCACATTCAAGACCAGCATCATCAGTCCTGGCTGAATGAGTGAGCCATTACAGTCTCATGTCCTAAATGGTGGCTTTCCAGGCGGCCCTGTCAAGGGCTGCCTTTCTTGTCAAGTTCTGTATTTTGAGATCGGACCGGAGTACCTGCTCCCATGTCATTCTAGGTCTACCCTATACGTGCAGCTTCCTCCGCATTCAGTCTGGCATTTCCTCACCCAGTTCTGATCATCCATTATTGACCATATGCTTTCATTAGTTTATTCAAGTGTATTGGGGTTTGTAGTTGATGGTAAATGTTAAGAACAGGGTATTGCTTTACATCGATTATTGATTACCGATTTATTTCACCATTGTAACCATTCCTAAATCACTGTCCACTGCTTTCATGCATCAATTGGGACTACAAACAATCAATACAAGCAAGCACGAATCACCTGACTGACTGGCTGTGTGTGTGTTCTTGTGTTATACAGACTATCCTCTAAGACAACAAAACTTTCTCTAGTACGGTTTTAAGTGGTTTTAACCCTTCTGGCCCGGGCTCGCCATCCTAAGGACGTTGTTGAGACCCGGGCGATATGGCCGAAATACGTCTACGCCTAGGCTACCGTATCTTTGTTATTTTAACTGCTAGCAAATTCCCACGCATGTCTAAACATACTGTGGTTTCCAATCTGTAGACTGGCGTTGAGTAGAGCTCTACAAGCCAACTGGTTCAGTTGTGATGACGATTTCCGTGGAGCGCATTTTGCCGCGATTTTAGCAATGTGACACTTTTCAAGACTGAATCTGTCTTTGCAGACCACACAACAAAGCTCCGACGTCTGCTTGCTGCCAGAGGTGCGTGCGTCGCCTCCGACAGGCTTTGTTTACATACATCGGACGCGCGGCTTTCAAAACAAGCTGAATAGGCTTTCAAGCTTACGGACTATATAAGGACACCCGGGTTCCAGCCCATCTGCCGCGGTGTCCTTTTAAAATGACAACCGGGCGGGAAGTGTTAAGCCATGTAATAATGCAATGGATCAATGGAGGTTACCCATGTGTCTCTTAGCAACTCGATATGGACTCAATGGAGGTCAGCTGTGCAAGGAGGGTTAAGAATCAAGAGGGTAAACAGTTAAATAATATTAATAAATACTCATTATAATAATAATAATACAAAAAATGGTAGTGCTATTGTACGGTACTTGAAGGGGTTAAATTTGGTAAATCTTCAAATAGTAAAAAAATTAATCACCTATTAAGAGTTTGAATAGGTAAGGTTGGTTAAGTTAGGATAGTTAAATAAGCAAGGTTATCCTAAATAAACTTCACCTGTCTAATCTTAACTTATAAGGCTTACCATTACTATTAAATAGAAAGAAAACATATACACAAGGTGATTGTGTACTTACCGGAGGATATGAGTTAGGTGGTGTGGGAGTGGGGACAGTGGGCTGAGCAGTTGAGCCCAACACTGTGGTGGTGGTAGGAGGGGTGGATACTCTCATGGGTAGGGGCAGCTGAGAGGAACCAATAGTGGTGGCTGTGGGTGGCGACGCCAGAGAGTTGGACAGTGCCGGGGAACTTGTGCTAGTGACCCCTGTGACAGCACTCATGGCGGGGGGTGCGGTGACAGTGGAAGGGGGGAGGGAGGAGGCTGGTGTGGTCACTGATGGGGTAGAAGGGGCAGAAGTGGAGGATGGGGGCCGGGGAGGTTTGGTCCCTGGCACTGATGGTGTCCGACCTTTGCGGCCTTTGCCCCCCTTGCTGGTGGCGTCCTCTACCTCTATTTCATCCTTAGGCATGGCCGCCACCTTTGTTAAAAATATTTTTTCTAAAGTTTGCGCCATTAACACTACATCCTCCCCAGGCTTATTATACACATAGCAATTAGTAAACATAGTGTTGAAGTCCTGTATACACTCTTTGGCACTCCAATAATATTTATTTTCAAGGCGCTTTTTAATAGTACCCAGGTCCATGGGATGCTTAATGATTTTGTGGTAGTCTGGTAAATTGAGCTTCATAGCGTCCACTGGTTGATGAAAAGGCCATGCAAACTGGTGTTTCCAAACAGTTTTCATGACTTGTTTCTGAATGTACTGTAACTGATTAGTCACACGTCCAGGTCTATGATTAGGAGGGGTAAAGGGAGGCTGCACAATGCCATTTACTGGGTCCACAATGGGTTCGTCTCTCGGTGGTGGCTCTATGGTCCCTCCCACCTTAGGGGGAGAGTCCACCTGCATCCCTCCACCGTTGGTCTCCTCCATCGTGATGTCCCTGTAAAGGAAAAAATACAGATGAAACCAAATACATTTGCATAAATCAAATGAAAAAGTAAACACCAAAGATCGCAATCGATGTGCGTACCGTATGTGACTTCAATACTGTATGGTGAAATCTATAGCTAGACTGGTACTGTATATACAGATTAGAAAGAATCAGATATACCTGTAGTCTCAACTGGACAAGATATAAATAATAAATGGATGATTTCTTAACCCACGAAATCCGGGAGGCCTCATATGATCCCAATCGGTGTGTCCGCGGCCATTTGGGTAAAGGCAAGCTTCATAATTCAGTAGCTACTGATTGAGACCACCTAGAGCAGTCAACTCAGTTGCAAATTGTAGAACTCACTGTTGTCTGTAGACTGCCATTGAGATGACATAGCTACGACAAGTGGTTGCCGTGTTATGATTATTTTAGCAGCGCTTTTTAGCCGCATATTTTGCCTTATATGAGGCCTCCCGGATTCCTGCAATTTTTTTTTTTTTGGGCCTCATATGAGGCCTCCCAGATTTCGTGGGTTAATTTCTGTACAGAATATTTCTATTTCAATTTAAATATAAATTTGCAACTCTGATGTTTATATTAACTTTTACAGTACCGGTAGTTATTACACGATAACATTAAAATTACGAACATTATTAACTCAATACACATAGGCTACTGTACATACATAAAATTTTAAGACTGAGTGTTCCACACATAAGTGCAGTTTCAGTCTCTTGTCCTAATGGCGGCGTTCCAGGCTACCCTGTTAAGGGCTGCTTCACTTGTCATGTTCTTGGATTTGAGATCGGCGCGTATAATCCGATCCCAGGTCTTCCTCGGTCCACCCCTTGGTGCAGCTCCCTCCACAATCACAGACCTGCATTTTTTCACCCAATTTTGTTCATCCATTCTCTCTGGCGGGTTATCTTGCTTACAAAACCGTAGTGCCAGGCGGGCATATTTGCTGAAAATTACCTTCATTCCATGCTCTTTTTCATGCATAAGCAAGAGCCAGAGCGTAATACAATTATATATCCGTAAAAGGACGATGATAGAGCTTTTCAATGACACCTGAATTATCCCTGTACGATATCTGGTTATCTTGCAACCGAAGGCCAAAATCGGGAAGAATAGGGGTACAGTATTTTGGCAGTTTTTGTGTTTTTTCTGTGTGAAACACAGCACATGAGTGAGAGAGTTGTATCTAGGCCTCAGTGTAGTCCCGCGCGCTGTGGCGAGCGGTTGGAGACCCCATACACTCCCTCTAATGCCTTGCTCCTCTCTCGGCGTTCATAATAGCCTCAAAATAGCGCACGTCATATGACGGGTGCCGCAGGATAGGCCAATTTTCTCTCTTCCGTCATATGACGGTTGCCGCGAATTAAGGGTTAAATCTAGCATGACTATATTTACAATAGGTCATAGTAATGCTCATAAGGTAAGTTATCACAATGATAGCCTCGACTCTCGAGTTACCATGATGTAGGATTAAAACATAATATACTATTGTATGCAATCCCTGTGGCCAAACCGCAAGCCAAGATCAAATTACTGTAGCCTTATTCCAACAAACTATTAACCCTCTGAGCCCGGATGCCCTTTTTAACCGCCTCAGTCAGATATGGCGCGATCGCGTGTAACAATGGTTTGGCCCAAACATCGATTATGACGCAATCACGTGTATAAATTTGGGAAACTTGGTGTTGACTTAACCCTTTCACGCTTATGATGCGATTTTGAGCCTATTAGGGATACTTTAACCCTTTACTAGCGGCGCTCGACTTAAGTCGAGTGAAAGAAACTGGGAGAAAACGGGTGAAAAATGGGTGAAGATCGAGTGAAAATGGGTGGAACAGTAATGAACCATACGACCGACATCTGTGGCCTCCCGGCCCACACTAACTCCAGTTCCCCCACCGCACGGGTGGATGACAGTGTGACCAATAGTTAGCGAAAAGTGAACAATGTAGCAAAATCAGCTAAACTTCCATCTTTGAGGTAACACTGTCAGGGCTCCACGAGTGCTACGTAGCTGTATGTGGTGTCATTGTGTAGAGATTTGCGCCTAGTTTTCGGCACAATACAGTTCCTTTCATGCTGATGGTTGATATAGCAGTCAGAATGGCCTGAAAAGGCCCAAAACACAGACCCCCCGCTAGACAAGGGTTAAGGGTACCGACCGGTTATTTAGGCTTAAAAAGCTCTAAATCCTGAAAGTTCCATTAGGTGTTTACTTAACAAGTCAACATCCCTTCATAAGCCAGTGAAATTTTATTACTGAAAACCCATTAGATTTTTTTTTTTTTTTTATGTTTTCCAAACTTTTCCTGTAATTCTAAAAACGTTATATAGCAAACTTTGACATGCTCAGTAATTACTGGTCGTACGAGGATCATACATATATAAATGGAAAGAGCATGAAATACTCTACAACCTCCCATACGCTTTATCTTCTACTCTGCCATGTTCCTGCGTAAAATATTGTAAAAAAAAAAAATAATAATAATTCACCTAGGCCTAGTTACCTTAGACTTTCATATGTTTTTCTCACAACTGTTTTGTCGCACTTTCGGATGTTACATTAACCCGTACAGCCCCAGCGACGCGCCTGACACGTCAGCGATGTATGTAACGCACAGCCCCAGAGACGCGCCTGGCGCGTCACCCTAATTGCGCCGACCGTAACCTCAGGTGTAGCCACTCAAGAGGGCTCAGATTTGTATGGGAACTGTGTACGCAACCGTGCCGATGGTTGAAAACTCTCAAAGTCCACGTGCGTGCGCGTGAGCGCGCAATAACCTGGTTTTTTGGGGTAATTGCCTTCAATTTTTTACTCTTGTAAAATAAGTTTTCGGGGGCTCTGTAGGACCATTCTTTAAGCTTTTTGAGCGTTTTTTCGTGGTTTTTCCTTCATTCCTAACCCATTCGCTATTGTTTCTGGAATAAAACCATTTTTTGAAAACCGGCCGGGTTCTGGTGAACAAACATTACAAAACTAGCCGGGGCTGGACGGGTTAAATGTATTATTGGACCTATAGGAATGGTGTATATACCATTGGAAAGGTAATCAAAAACACTACAGGTCCTATAAAGCCAATTTACTCTAGTATTTTTTTTTTTTTCACAATATGTCGTCAAAGCTGTAATTTTTTATAAATATATTCGCCTGAATCCGTAATCACCTAAATCCAAAAAAAATACACAAAATATATAAAATGTTTCTTATAGCAACTACAGATACACCTTTTGGGAGTTGTTTGATCACATAAAACATGTGCTATGGGGATTTCTGTAGGAGTTTATGAGTTTCAGCAGTGCTATAGTTTTCAACCTTTTTTTACCTAAATTGAAAGAAAAAGGCAAAAAAAATGTTTTTTGTTGATCTAGTTTTATGGTCATATACACCTGTGCCAAATTTAATTTAAATTGAAAGTAAGACCTGGAAGTTGTAAATAACCGGTCGGTCCCCTGGGGAGATATCGACTTGAGGAATTTTTTTCTGGACCCCTTTCTCCCTCATGTTTAGCCCCATTGCTTTTGAGATTTTAAGACAGTCGCCCCATTAGTTTGGCGATTTTAAGAACTTTCGCTCCATTTCCGTCAATTTTAAGACCTTTCGTGCAATTTAGGTGTCGAATTTATCCTGGCGAGCGATAGCGAGCTTGTAATTTAAGAGGAACCGGCTTTCAGCCGGGACATTTTTCTACCGAAAAATGTACAAATTTATCTTGAAAGGGGGTCAAGGGGGTGAAATTTTAAGATTGCTGGAGGAGTAGGAAACAAACTAAAGACCTCCCCTTAAAGCCTTTGTTACCATCAGGGGTATTTAGAAACCTTTAGTTTAGTTACTTCAACCTCTGCAGTTGTCTTTGATTTAGCTGTGGGCAGAAAACTAATATTGGAGAGGTAATTATAAGAGTGAGAGAACTCTTATTTCTTATTGCTAATCTGGCAACCTCAGCGTCATAAAAGAGTGAAAGAGTTAAGTTATTATACACGCGATCGCGTGCAGAGGCTCGGTGAAGGGCAACACTAAATGTGGAGCTAGGTGGCAACTTCCTACCGAGCCAGCAGTACCAGAAATAACAGTTGTTGTTGTTCCCCAAGCTGCCTGGCCGAACAGCCCCAAGGCCCCGAGCAAGGCCAAGGCAATAACCGAGCGCCCCCCACCCTCCCTGCCGACCACAATAAAGCCTGGGTGACCGAAGCCACTCCATGGCGGGGAGCTGAGGAGGGCGACAGAAACGCCCGGGAAACCATAGCCCCACCCAGGGCCCTGTGCCCCTCAGCAATTATGAAGAGAAAGCTGAGGGGCAAAGGAAAAAATGTGACGCTTTGGCTTCCAATCTTGGTAGATTGGGAGGTCAATCCACGGAAGAGACGCCGTCACTTGAGATCTAGAAAATATATAAGTAAAAGGAACAGTCAGAGTAAGCTATGGGTATGGCAGAGATCGCTCAGTTCTCATTCAGATAGACCACCCCATCACCAAGAGAAATAACAGTTCACATAAATAGTGTGTCGTTTGTCCACAGATAAATAAGTTTAATTAATCAGACTGAGGGGGTTAAGTCTACAGCAGTCTTCCCCGTGGGACACGGATGGCCTTCGTGAAACCTAAGGGCTATTATGTGGCTTAAAACCACAGTCAGCCAGTCATGTGACTCCTGCTTTCCAACAGGCCTTACAAATGCTTGTATTGATTATTCCTGAGTACCAAACGATGTATTTAGTAGTAGCCTCTACGTCTCCAACGTAGAGCTATATACTTATCGTATAATTCCGTTCCGCTCTGGAGCGGGCAATTATCGTAATCACTAGCGTGATTAAATCGATAACATCTAGATAACACCTTAGTCTCTCTACTAGGTATGTTGTACATACTTTTGAGGCTACTATTTTGAAGTAAAATGAAAATATTGATGAGAAAGAAAAGAGAAAATTGTAGAACATTGTCCATCCTATCTGGCTCCTTAAGCCGTTGTCACGGGTCCACCGCACAACCCGACCGGGTTCATTAGATCATCCTTTTCGCGCTACACTCAATGACAACACACTTTTTTCTGGTGCTCTGTTTTTGTGCCTACCACACCTGTCACCTCCCCTTTGGGGGGAGTTGTGGGCCTTATTTAAGGTACCTGTGATTTAGACAGATGATCCGTGCTGTAGGCACGCTAAAAATATTGGCTCAATTGTGTTTTTCTTGGAGTGTAGCGTCGAAACTGGAGGTTACTTCATTTTTTGCCATCTGCGCATGCGTCGCCGCTTGGGCGACACTCGTTCAATTAGGCTTTGCCTTTTGTTTTTATTTCACTTGCAGTGGCTTTAGTTTTGTCTTTCGTAAGATTCTTGTCATTAGAGTTTTTTGTCACTGCCTTAATTTTGTTTTTATTTTCGTGTTCTTAGGCCTAGGCTTACTTGTGCCCTTCTAGTTGGTTGGAAGGGGGGTGATGACCCTTGTAGGGCCGATCTGTTTTCTGGTCTTTTTCTTGTTGCTTACTCTCATCAAGAGTACAGGAACTAGTGCACCCTATAATTTCATATATTACTGACTCAAGTACCGTGTAGGCTAACTTTCGTTTTTAGCCTAGCCTAGAAGGGGGGCGTTTTGGTTTACGACTCTGCGGCCTCCTCAATCTGGCTAATCTGCCCCTGTATTGTTGGGCGGCCCCAGTGCTCTGTCTACCTGATGCTTCAGTCACTTGTTACTTACCCTCATCAAGGGTACAGTCACTGGTGGCTCCCTGTAATTTCATATATTACTGCCTCAGGTACCGAATAGGCTAATTTCCGTTTTTTGGCCTAGCCTATTCAAATTAGTTTTTAAATTGACTCTAGTACCGAATTGGCTAACTTCCGTGTTTAGCCTAGCCTAGAAGGGGGGCGTTTTGGTTTACGACTCTGCGGCCTCCTCAATCTGGCATAATCTGCCCCTGTATTGTTGGGCGGCCCCTGTGCTCTGTCTACCTGACGCTTACCCTCATCAAGGGTACAATAACTGGTGGCTACATGTGATTTCATATATTACTGACTCTGGTACCGAATAGGCTAACTTCTGTTTTTTCGCCCAGCCTATTCAAATTCTTTATTAAAAGGATACAGTCCCGCAAAACCGCAAACGTAGCCCGTTCTGATGTGTTTTTGTCGGACAGTTTTTGTTCGGTCTACTTCCCCTCCTCCGGTATTGATTGTGTCCCTCATCAAGAGTACAGTACCTGGTGGCGCCCTGTAATTTCATATATTACTGGCTCAAGAACCGTTTAGGCTAACTTTCGTTTTTGCCTAGCCTGGGGGGCGGCGTTTGGATTTCAACACTGTGGCAACCTCAATCTGGCTTATGCTCAACTTTTGATTGACGGCCCCAGTGCTCTGTCTCCCTGGTTACAGTCCCACAAAACCGCGAACGTAGCCCGTTCTGATGAGTTTTTGTCTGACAGTTTTTGTTCTGTCTACTGTCCCTCTTACGGTCGTGGTTTGATTACCCACAGGCTCTCCCGCGCTTGTTGTGACTTGAGGAGGGTTACCTTTGGGCCCCTCCGCTTTTGGAAGAGACTCCTATTTTACTGGCCTTCCACCTCCATGGGTGCCGCAGACCTCTCACGACACGTACCAATGGGTTTCCACCCTGGGTCGGGAACTCCCCGCTCTAGGTCGGACCTTTCATTTATGGTCCCATGGTCTCACTGGGCCCCTCCGCTCTAGAACGGGACTTTCCGTTCTATGTCGGAGGTCTGTTTTCACACTGACTGATACCCACAGACTCTCCCATGTCTGCTGTGACTTGCCAGGCTACCTTTCCAGGGTCCTCGGCTTAAGGTGGGTCCCATCCTCTCTCGGATGGGACTTTTCACTCACGCACTTATGACGTCTCATACCACTTCCGCGCCAGAACGTACGGGTCCGTATACGACTCCTCCGCCCTGGGGCGATCCCACCCGCCTTGGAACGCGGACGTTCCCTCTCGATGTCGGTACTTTTCCGCTCTCGAACGGACGTTGCCTTTTACGGTCGCGCTACTCTTGACTCAGTTTAGGCTTAGACTGGTAGTCCTGCACTTCCATTAAGTCGTATTTTTACGCTCTTCTCCTTGTTTCCCTGACTGTGCTTTCTGTCCTACAGGAACTCTTCACTGGTACCGGCCTTAGGGTATTAGTCTCCATTATATTTTGGGGTGGAGTTTCCTTCAGTACTTCAGAGGGTTGAGCCTACCCCTTGGTTTTTTCTGCCCTGGGGTTTGGGGCTCTTTGGAATGTTGCTGGTTCACCTATGGACTGCCTGATCCTCCTTTTGTAGAGTTCTCTTCGGCTTTAACTTCCAGGGGAACATGGGGGGGGGGGGCCACTCTCCTTCATTGGAAGGGACTCCTGTCTCCAGGCCTAGTGAGAGCTTTTAGGCTACTCCCCGACCTGGTGCCTGTAGCCTAAATTCTGGGATCTCTGATCTTTATTTTGTGCATGACCTCATGACTGATACTCCTGCCTGGCCTCCCGTTTCAGGGGCACTCTTTGGCCTTCACCTTCTTCAGGATTCATCGTCTTCAGTGTTTTTTTCATGGTGCTTCCGAATAGGCTTTATTCTTGTTACTGTCAATGACATACATGCATGCCTTACCATGGCCTACACGGGATCTTCACAGGGGTTTTTCTTCTGGTTCCAGTGTCGTATGTCTACTTCGCTCTGCTCTCGCCACGGGAGTTCTCACCGGGTGGTGTGTTCCAACCATCCTCCATCCGCCCCCGAGCGGAGCGGACAATTCTGGTCCACTCCTCTCTGGGTCGGTGCTAGGGTGCTTTGCTTTGCCTCTGTATAGGGACTCGGTTGCAGTAGTTCACAGACTTCTCCTTTTCATGATATCCTCTTCGATCATAAGGCTTTTCATGCCTTCCTTCTGGGAACTTGCACAGGGTTCTTTGCACTTGCTGGTTCTCCTGGTCTCTCCCTGACCCTCTGCACGGGGGGGGGGGGGGGGTCCCTCTTCACCCCTCACCATGCACAAGGGGGGGGGGGGTGTTACTCACTTTCATGAAAGGTTCTCCATTTGCAGGGTGTAGTGACCACTTTTGTGCACCTTTCTGCCCTTGTGCCTGTTCTTTTTCAGGAGTTTCTTCAAGTTTTTTGGTGCATCCTACCATGCATTATACTCCTGTATAGCCCTCATTTCGTAGGGGCCCCCCCTTTTTTTCCTTCCCTTCCTCAACAGGGGAAAGGGGTACTCTCCTATCGAGGATTCAAGGGTTTTTACCAATATTGTGCTTGCACATATTTCCTATGCTTCATACATGGGACATCAGTATCTTTACCTTTCCGATTGCAATGTGGATGTCACTTCCTCCTTGCGCACGCCATAGGTGTGCACGTCAGATGTCTACAAGGCGCCAGATCGCCTTTCCTCCAAGTGCCTCGTTCGGGCGTCCTTGCTGTTCCGAGGACTCCGAAACGGAGGTGGGTCGTCGCTCTCCTTCACCATCCCGCCGACGATCTCCGACTCCTCTGTTCGGTTCAGGCCATCCATGTAGCTCCCCCCAAAGCTCAGGAGGCCACCACCGCTGACAGGTTTGCCTCCATCCACACCATGCTTATGAATATGGCGGTATTCTTGGGACGCTCTACTACCGTCCCTCCTATATTACCTGTGGTAACTCTTTGTGGCCCACCAGCCTTCTTCCCCTGCTCTACCTGGGGCACTTCATACATGGGCCATCGGTCTATTTTTCCTTTCCGATTGCAGTGAGGATGTCATTTCCTCCCTGCGCACACCATGGGGGTTCCCGTCCTGCCATGCCCGTTTGGAAATGCAGAGTCCTGCCCATGTCTCATGCTCCAACCGCGATGGGTTAAACCCTCGGAGGTGTAGACCGTGTCTCGTCGATATTGACCTTTGGGTCTCGTCCCATCCTGTACAGTACTCCTATTCGGCGTATGTCGGTATTTACTCGTTACAGTATGGGTCGTCCTGCTTTCTTCTGGAAGGAAGGGGGGGGGGGGGCATCCTGGAATTTATATTCATCATTATGAAATGCATCATTCTTTGTCTTAGGCTAAGTTATCTCATGGAATAAGACATGACTGTACTTGACCTCTCTTGATATGCACCTGTCAGTACACTCTTTATATAAACTCTCTTGTTTACGTCGGTCTTTCCATGGTCCTGATCTTTCCTAAGGGCTGAGTTTGTGTTTTTTCGCTTGGATGTCCGCCTCCAATTTGTTACTCTAGCTCTACGTTGGAGACGTAGAGGCTACTACTAAATTGGGAGGTTTGACACTCTCCCAATACCAAAGAAGGAAAACCTTCTATTTGGTAGGTAGCCTCGGAGTATCCAACGTCATAGTATCCCGCCCTCACACCGTACCCCTGCCCATCCAATCTTGTCTAATTAACTTGATACCTGGATGATCTAATGAACCCGGTCGGGTTGTGCGGTGGACCCGTGACAACGCTTAACCTTCCAGCCCCGGCTATGTATTATACAGTATATATATTCCCCGAAACTCGGGGGGTTTTGGCCGAAAAACGTCTATGCCTAGGCTACCGTATCTTTGTTATTCTGACTGCTTCCGCATTTCCGCGCATCCCCAAGCGTAGATGTGTTTCTTACCTGTAGAATGGCGTTAAGTAGAGCTCTCTAAGTCAACTGGTTCAGTTGTGATGATGATTTCATTGGAGATAACTTTATGGCAAAAACAGCCACTTTACACTACTTTTCGATACTTAACAACAACATACAGGCACACACGAACAAGCGACGCACTCCTTCTTGTGGCCGGAGATGCGGGGCGTCGGTCCAGCCGGCTGTTGTTTACATGCGTCGGACCGACGCCTCGCACACCAAGCTCACAGGCTTTCAACCACTGGGCGTTCAAGAGCCCTTCCGGGTAGCTCGGGTATACTTTTTTATGGGCGTTCAAGAGCCCTTCCGGGCCTGATGGGTTAAGGAGCCAGATAGGATGGACAATGTTTTACAATTTTCTCTTTTCTTTCTCATCAATATTTTCATTTTACTTCAAAATAGTAGCCTCAAAAGTATGTACAACGTACCTAGTAGAGAGAGTAAGGTGCTACTCTAGATGTTATCGATTTAATCGCGCTAGTGATTACGATAATTGCCCGCTCCAGAGCGGAACGGAATTGTACGATAAGTATATAGCTCTACATTGGATACTCCGAGGCTACCTACCAAATAGGTTTTCCTTCTTTGGTATTGGGAGAGTGTCAAACCTCCCAATGAAAACAGACGACAGGGAGTTAGGAATTGTTACAATGGTGAAATAAATCAGTAATCAATATTATTACGTAATGCATAATCCATAATCAATTGTTGAACGAATGTAAATAGACTGTAGCCGTGGCCGCTGTTACAGCGTCGCTGAATTTGAAAGATAGCCTACTCAGTATTTGGTCAAAACAAGTCGATTTCATTTTCCACGTCACACAATAACCGCTCAATGTACAGTGTTCTAGTCTTCGCCCATCGCAAGACAACACAGATTACTGCCTTTGGTATGTATCTGAACTTGGTTAGGCCATTTATTTGCAGAGATAGGAGTATCGGTAAATGACGAAAACCATGAGTAAACACAGATTCTATAGTAAGATTTAATCGAAGAACGGCGAAGCCATGGTATTTCAAAGGTCACACCAGGAGAAGGTTTTGGCTTAATTTCTGACAAAAATTGTCATATTTACCATATACTGTACTGTATAACAATTACTTATCCACATGTGCTTATTTTACTGTTAATATGAACATTTTTTTTTCTATATGGTTGATGGAGACATATTTGTTTTCTATGTGGATGAGGGAGACAAAAGGCAAAACTGCCTGTGACGAGTGCCTCCCCCAGAGTTAAAAGAGTGACAGGGCCACAATCAAGGAACATCGAGCCAAAATGTCTGGACACACAGTTTGAAACAATTTAAGTCATAGGATGAGGGAAAGATGGATTCAGGGAGAGAGTTCTAGAGCTCAGCTGTTGAATAGAAGAAGAATTGGGAGTAACATTTCACTCTTGAGTTGGAGAGTTGTACAGAGTAGGGATGGGATTGTGTTGCAAGACGGGTACTACGTACCCTACGTAGAGGTGGTATGCACTGAGAGAGCTCTGAGGAACACTGACTATTGTAGTAGCGATAGAATAGCGAGATAGATGCAACATTGCGGCGAAGAGAGAGATTGTGGAGTCGGTGAGTGGACGGGAGTTAATGATACGAAAGGCTTTCCCTTCTACTTTGTCTAGAAGTGCTGTGTGAAGCAATAAAATAAGCAATAAAACAAGTGGTAACAGCAATTGGCTGGTGAAAAACGTATATTTTAGCCCCGCGGTCATAATCTGACCCGGACCAGCGAGAGAGACATCCTCCCTCTCTCCTATGGTACTGAGCACGGTATAGTAACATAAGGAGGTAGGCGCATGGCGGTAGTATTGGAACCACGACAGTCACTTGTTTGGGCCTCTGTGACGTCACTCAATGACTCCTGTGTACCGTCTCCCTAGCCTAAATATGGTCTTCTAACAGGATCGGTATATTGCGTTTTCCACCGAAAATGTAAAGTGACATGGATAAACAGACATATATAGTGTGACAGGACCCTAGTCTATTTGCTAATGTTGTTATTTTTTGCATTTGAAGAATATATATACGGCTATGAGGTAGTATATAGCCGACGTCGCTTCAAATTTTACCGCGGAAATGCGATGATATTTTTGTCCACCTAATTGCCTAATATGTAGAGTAACGTCGATTGATATCGATAATGTTATTGTAGTAGGACCCAATCTACATGTTAGCATTGTTATTTGATATATGTGTAGTTTATATGAAGAGATATTTCAAAGATGTTGGTGATTTTCGATTCGTCGGTCGGGAGAAAAGGTAGGCCTAAACGGATTCTCGTTTATCCCTTGCTCAACTTCCTTTAAATTAAAGTACAGTACAGTACTGTAGTTTGCTTCTGACACTCATCAACTTTCACCCAGTGATGGTGTGTGAGGGGTATGAAGGCCTAGAGGATGTGGAGAGATGATTTGTATAAATATGTGGCCAGCTAGAGGGAACATAGATTTCTACGAAGCGAAATGGTGGCTGGGACTCGGAGTGGGGGGAGAAGAACGGACGGTGGTGCCCTCTGACGGCCAGAGAGAACACTATAGCGGAGCCAAACAAGCCACGATGGTATACGAATATTTCACTAAATATTCGCTTATAGAATAATCAAAGTTATTCCGACAACTATATCTTATATTATGACAATACCATGGTTGAGCGTGAAGTCACTAAATAAAAATAATTAATAAAAGTCTGTCTAGTGCTTTTTAGAAGCCTTTATGTATACGAGTTCAAGAATTCACTGCGTCTACCTTCTATTGTTACTATACCGTGGTACTGAGAGACTAGGAGAGCTCTGAGACTGGCTAGAGGTTCGAAGAAAGACTCCCCCCATACTCGCCCCTCTCTCCCAGCCGTTCTCACGCGATTTTTTTTTATAATTATCGTGAATAATAGGGAAAATACAAGATAATTGAGGGAGGAAGAGAGGAAAAAGGGGGGGAAGAGGGGAAAAAGGGGGGGAGAGGGAAAAAAGGGGGAAGAGGGAAAAAAATGGGGATGAAGAGGGAAGTAAAGGGGGGTGAAGAGGGAAGAAAAGGGGAAAAGGGGGGAGGGGGGAAATGGGAGTGGAAAGGGGGGGGGGGGGGGGGGCAAACAAAAAGGGGGGAAAGGAAAAAGGGGGGGGGGAACACGTGTGAAAAAGTGATAGAAGGTATGGAGGGGAATTATCCCACCTAATCACATATTGCTTTGTTTTGAATGCCAGTGGGGTGCAGGGATGGAGTATTCGTATTTGAATGTATTCTAATACAACAATTCAGGGTATTCGTATTCTTAAAAATAAAAGTAGGCCTAAAACTATTTGCATTCGTATTCAAATATTTGGATAAATTATTTGTAGCCTATTCATATAACAATCTGGCAAATACAGAGAGAGCAAGAGAGAGCTGTCATCGTTCGCATCTCGTCAGATTCACGAATTTGATACCATAACATATAGGGTAGAAACGTTAGTATCCGATCACTGTGTTAGTATCCAATCACTTTCAGTTTTTAGTGTAAAAAAACTGCTAACAAAACTATAAAAGATACAGTATTAACCTTATACAGTATACAGATTATAGAGCTATGAAAGCTAAGTATTGTGTGAAAAAAAATTAAATGGATAAATAATTTAGCTTCTACCGTACACCGAGTGTAAACAACTGTAATTTTTCTCCCGATTCTTGCGGCAACCCGTAAAGAAATAACTTTTTTTTGTCAGCTTAAAAATTATCTCTATATTTATTCTTTTCAAAATATATGATAATATATTGTGGTCGATCAGTCGACCACTGTGGTCAACCTGTCGACCAGTGGTGGATCAGTGATCGGATACTAACACACCACATTATATAACAAAATATAGGTGCTAGGGAAATTATTAATCCTGTAAGACATGTAAATTTAAAAATAATAATATGTTGCATAAAGTGAAGCATTTTGAAAGGAAAATATTTTGTAATCGGATACTAACGCATCAAGGATTTTGGGTTTAGTATCCAATCACCTCTCCTTGTCAAACTCATTTGCAATTTACCGGTAATCAATTACTGTATCTTTATTTTCCACGTGTTATTCCAACATTCCACTACAATATACTGTATTACGGTATCATATATTTTGAAAAGAATAAATATAGAGAATATATATGGCGGACGCTCCCCTTAATGGTAATACCGCTAAGTCCAATCACTTGACAGCTAATTCCAATCACGTACCATTAATAATCAAAATATATACCGGTACTGTATATTATACCTATTCCTTTTAGTATATTATTTTGCAACATAAAACCTACATTTAGTCTAATTTATTTCAAAATACAGTATAACCTTTATTTTGCCCTTAAAACCTCCCTAGCGGCTGGTTTAGTAATGCTACTACCTTCCAAGCGGACAGATTTACCCTAAACGAGCTTCATTCCATGCTCTTTTTCATGCATAAAGAAGAGCCAGAGCATAATACAATTAAGTATCCGTGAAAGGGCGATAATTGAGCTTTCCAATGACACCTGAACCATCCTTGTACGACCACAGGTTCTCTTGCAACGATGTTGCAATACGAAGGGAAAAACCCTAAAATACCGTAAAATGGGGTAACTTCGGACATTTTTCGATTTTTTTTTTAACAATTTCTCCTGAGTGTAAACACATTATAGAGATTTAACTAGGTCAAGTGATGTATGGTGATAGTGCGCCGTAATCCAGGAAGCCTCCTAAAATTATCCCCCATAATAAGAGAGCTATCCTTATCCTAAATGATGTCCGAAGTTTCCATGAAAAGTTGAAAACTTCGGACATGTATGGATAACTTCGGACATACGGTAATTTCTTATGGAAAATGATTGCCAAGAAAGCTGGGCTAACTCCGGACAAACGGAGGAGAACTTCGGACGTACGTTCGTGGCCTTATGTCATTCATTTTTCGGCTCCTACTATTTGATATGAATATTTTATTATTGCTGCTTATTCCTGTCCGATGTTTTAGTGGAAAATGCACAGTCAATACTTTTAGGCCTGTATAATCAGTATAGGAGGGGGTTATATATGATGTTTAACATATATTCTGTTTGGATCTGTTCTCGTTAGGCATTGAGCTCACTCTTAGAAAATATTGAGCAGGAAAAATAACCAATGCTGTCTAATCAATAACTCGAAAATTAACTAGGCCTAGTGAAAATGTATAGGTATGTATACTATATCACTGCATATACACTTTTATGAATTTGAGCATTTTTATAGGTATAACGTATTTGTTGGTGTTTCTTTCGGCACATAAAACAAAATTTGGACAAGATATATGTCTCTCCTAATTTATATATATTATTTATCCAGAATTATCCGAAATACATAAATCGGTTAGCATATTTTTATAGGTTTTTGGACTCAGAGAATGATTATTTGATCTTTTACCACCACGTTAACCCTCCAGCCCCGGCTATTGTATTCTATAATTTCCCCAAAACCCGGGGGTTTTGGGCGAAAAACGTCTACACCTAGGCTACCGTATCTTTGTTATTTTGACTGCTTCCGCATTCCCGCACATCCCCAAGCGTAGATGTGTTTCGTACCTGTAGAATGGCATTGAGTAGAGCTCTCTAAGTCAACTGGTTCAGTTGTGATGACGATTTCCGTGGAGAGAACTTTGTGGCGATATCAGCCACTTTTCACTACTTAACAATAACATACAGGCACACCCGAACAAGCGACGCCTCTCCTTCTTGTGGTCGGAGATGCGCGGCGTCAGTCCAACCGGCTGTTGTTTACATGCGTCGGACGGACGCCTCGCACACCAAGCTTACAGGCTTTCAAGCTGCCGGTGCCTCAGAGCCCTACCGGGTTCCGCGGGCGCATTTGTTATGGGTTTCTCAGAGCCCAACCGGGTCTGGTGGGTTAATGATGGACAAGTATTATGAATGATTTTCATAGGTTATATAATAACCCCCCCTGGGGGTTAGGGAATAGAATATGCCCCACGTGCCTTCTGCGTGTCGTAAGAGGCGACTAAAGAGGTTGGGTCGGTGGGCTTGCGACCCCCACCCGGAAAAAATATCTAAGCAAAGAAAAACGAACGAACAGCCTCGGATGCGGACGGAACCAACGTTGACGAACCACGACCGACTAAGGACATGCCTTCGGACATTCTGAGAATGGCTACGTGGAATGTTAGTGGCATGAATGATGGAACAAAAGAGAGAGAGGTTCTGGAAGTGTTAGTGAATGCCAGGCTGGATGTATGTGGAATGACAGAGACCAAATGGAAAGGTTCAGATGTGAGAGAATGGGAATGTGGAATGGGTGTGTTTGCTGGAGTGAGTGAAGGAACAGCGAGAGAAGGTGCATGTTTGTTTGTAAGTAGCAAATGGAAGGAATGTGTAAGAGAGTATGGGTCTGTGGGTTCAAGGATTGTGTGGGTGAGAATGAAAGTAGGAATACAAACGTGGGTGATTGTATGCGTGTATGCCCCGACAGAGGATATACTTGAAAGAAAGAAAGAGGAGTTCTGGATGAATGTGGAGGCGTGCCTGGAGAAGTTTGACAAGAACGAAAGAATATTTCTGATTGGGGATATGAATGGTAAGGTGGGTGATAGGAAAGTTGAGGGAGTGGTGGGAGGGTGGGGGGTACCATCAGAGGTGAATGGGAATGGTAGTGCACTTGTGGACGTATGTGTGGGGAGGAGGCTGTGGATAGCCAACACCTTCTTCCGACACAGAATGATCCACAGGTACACGTGGAAACAGATGTTGACGATGAAAGATAAGACAGTGGTGGAACCAGTCATTGATTGATTATGTATGTGTGGATGAACGAATGAAGAAATCTGTGATGGATGCTAGGGTGTATAGGCGTATTGGAGGGGGTCTGTTTGATCATTATGTAGTGGTAGCTAAGGTTAGGATACAAAAGAAGTGGGTGAGGAGAGCGGGAGGGAGGCGAGAGGAGGGTGGAATGGTGAGGAGGGTGGAGAGGTTGCAGGAGGAGGAAGTCAGGGAGGAGTACAGGAGAGCAGTGGAAAGACGACTAGGTGGGTTCGACCTGGAAGTTATGGAGGAAGTGGAGGAGATGAGCAAGGTGTTTAAGGATGAGATCTGTGCAGCATGTGAGGAGGTGTGTGGAGTGAGGAGAAGAGGGAGGGGAGTGAAAGGTACAGCATGGTGGACAGAAGAGGTAAGAATAGCTGTGGAAGAAAAGAAGAAAGCATATAGAGTGTGGTTGGGTAGTAGAGGGAATGAAGATTCCGAGAGACAGAAACGAGCGAGGTACGTGGAGAGTAAGAGGGTGGTGAAGAGAGTAGTGAAGGAAAGTAAGAGAAGAGTAGATGAGGAATTTGGAAGGAATCTGAGTGTAAAATGGAGGGAGAGTAAGAAACTGTTCTGGAAAGAAGTCAAGAAAGTTAGGGAAGGTAGCAAGGGAAACAGTAAGGGTGTGAAAGATAAGAATGGGAGAATGCTAGCCGAGAAGCAAGAGAGAGTCGAAAGATGGAGGGAGTACTTCAGTGAGTTGCTAAATGAAAGGAATGAAGAGCCAGCAAACATAGCTGGATATGGTATGGGAGGGAGAAGAAGAGAAGTAGTGGAGGAGGAGGTGGGGATCAGGAGGTCAGAAGTGTGGGAAGCCATGAAAAGAGTGAAGTTGGGGAAAGCACCAGGAACAGATGGAGTGTGTGGGGAAATGTTGAGGTATGGTGGTGAGATAGTGATAGAATGGGTATGGAAAATGTGCAAACTAGCATGGGAGAAGGGGAGTGCACCCGATGACTGGAAGACTGGCATAATAGTCCCCCTATATAAGGGCAAAGGGGAAAGAGGAGTGTGTGGTAACCACCGAGGAATATGTCTTCTAAGCGTAGTAGGGAAGGTATACAGTAGGGTAGTGATTGAGAGAGTGAGAACGGAGAAATGGATAGGCGACGAGCAGGGAGGTTTTAGGAAGGGAAGAGGATGTGTAGATCAGATTTTTACCCTGAATTGTGTTGTGGAGAAGTATCTGGAGAAGAAACAAAAGGTGTATGTTGCCTTTATGGACTTGGAGAAGGCCTATGACAGAGTGGATAGAGAAGGTTTGTGGAAAGTACTTAGAATATATGGAGTAGAGGGCAAGTTGCTGAAAGCAGTGAAGAGCATGTATGAGGGTGCAAAGGCGGCAGTACGTGTGGAGAGTGAGCAGAGCGAGTTCTTTGACCTGAATGTTGGTTTGAAACAGGGGTGTGTGATGTTCCCGTGGTTGTTTACTGTATATATGGATGGAGTCATGAAAGAAATACTATCAAGAGCAGTGGATGTTGGTGTATCGCTGAAAAGGGAGGGAATTGAGTGGAAGCTACCTATACTGCTGTTTGCGGATGATACAGTTCTGATGAGTGATAATGAATGGGAGTTGCAGGGTCTGGTAAATGAGTTTGGAACAGTGTGCGAAAAACGGAATTTGAAGGTAAATACGGGGAAGAGCAAGGTTATGGTCTTCGAAAGGGGTGAAGTCACAGAGTGTGAGGTGAAGCTGAACGGTCAGGCTATGGAGATCGTCAACTCTTTTAAGTATCTGGGCAGTGTGTTGAGTAAAGATGGGACTATGGATGAAGAGGTGCGGGAGAGGGTACAACAGGGGAAGAGGGTTGTAGGAACGCTAAAAGCAGTAACAAGAAATAGGGTGGTCAGTATGGAAGTGAAGAAGTCCTTGCATGACAGTGTGGTAATCCCGACACTGACTTACGGAAGCGAAGCATGGACGTTGGTTGAGAGACTCAGACCAAGAGTGAGAGCAGTGGAAATGAATTACTTAAGGAGTGCGTGCGGAGTTACATGGAGGGATAGACAGACTAATGAGGAAGTAAGAAGGAGGTGTGGTGTGGAGGTAGATGTGCTGGAAAGTGTGAAAAGGAACAACTTGAGATGGTTCGGCCATATGGAACGTATGGAAAGCGAGAGAATGACTAAGAGGGTGTACGAGAGCGAGGTGGAGGGACAGAGGGGGAGAGGTAGACCGAATATGAGGTGGAAGGATGGAGTGAGGAACTACATGAACGAAGGCGGTGCTGGTTGGGGGGAGGGGCGTTGACTGACTGGGGACAGAGGTGCATGGGGCGGTTCGTTCGTGGCCACCCCTTCGGGGATCACGGCGTCAGGCAATAGATAGATAGATAGATATAATAACAAACTATTGTTTTGTTCCATGTACGAAGTTTCTAGCTAGAGCGTTATACAAGTGTCACAAATTTCCTTTGGTGGATGTTGTCTCTGGTAATGTTACTACAAAATTATATCAGTCACAACATCATTCATACAAACAAATTTCTTCAGGGTGACAGAAGTTTGGCAGGGTAGCGAAAAATTTACATATTTTCGTCATATATATAATATATTTTTAGTGTACATATACTCATGTCAGTTCCCTAGGACTTTTACATGCTCTTCCTTTGCCATTTCTCTAAACGGACCCCACAAAAAAATAAAATAAAAATAGTTTCCATTATATAATAACAATGTATAATTACTTATTATCGCCGATGTCCGAAGTTATCACCGCAGTACAAAGTTACCCCACTTTACGGTACAGTAATTTCCTCAGTTTTTACCCTGTATCGCGGGACCAGGGAAGTGTAGACATGTGGTGGTGGTGTCAGTGGCGGGACTATGTCCACGCTGAACGGTCAGAGCCCACCCGCGGTGCTCCCACCGCGTGGACTCTCTCTCAGAGCCGATTATGTGCTCAAAATCGCATTGGACTTAAGTCGGGAGCCGATAATTAAGGGTTAACCCTGCAGCCTCGGCTATGTATTCTATAAATATTCCCCGAAACCCGGGGGATATGGCCGAAAAAAATCTCGTCTAGGCTACCGTATCTTTGTTATTTTGACCGCTTCCGCATTTCCGCGCATCCCCAAGCGTAGATGTGTTTCGTACCTGTAGAATGGCGTTGAGTAGAGCTCTCTAAGTCAACTGGTTCAGTTGTGATGACGATTTCCGTGGAGAGAACTTTGTGGCGATGTCAGCCATATGAGCCACTTTTCACTACTAAAACAACAACATACAGTCACACACGCACGAACCACCGACGAGACAACACCTCCGCACCCACGCTCCCGAAAATCAGCTGATCTAGCAAGCTGTTTACAGCGCTCATCAAATAAACTCACCTAAAACTTCAGTATAAGGATATTTTGTGTTGCCCTGTATTAAAATGCAGTATTAAAATAATTTGAGATTAAAAACAAGTGAGGATATTTCGAGTGATAAAAATAATTTAAGTAATTGTGAATGCGAGTGGATGTAAACAAATATGGCTGACTTTGATGGATTTGAAGTCGGTGAGACCGAGGGCATTCTAGGGAAAATTATACGTGAGCTGAATGACATTAAAAGGTGGAAGGAGGATATGCAGGAGTGGAAGGTGAGTGTTAGTTCACAGATTGAGGCTATATGTTCAATATGTGGTGCTCAGGCTGGGGACATCGAGCCTGGACAAGATTTGAGTCGGGCTAGCCTAAAAGATATTCAAACTCATATGGGGCAACTCCAGGACGAAAATGAAGCTTTAAGATTGCAACTTGAAGAATACAAAGGGCAAACCAAGGAAATGAAAACACATGTGGAGGAGATTAAGGAGAAACACAATAAATGGGTTAATGACGAAGGAGGAAAAGTGAAGGAAGTGGCAATGAAGGAAATCATGGAGGAACAAAAGAAACAATCAGAAAGGGAAAATAGAGATTTAGAATCAGTGGTAGTAAACGCTATGAGGAGAAATGAACAGGTCCTGCGTGAAACAATAGATAGAAATAAGTGTATTATTGTATTTGGGGATATAGAGGAGCACATTATTGAGAGGAAAGCTAGGGATAAGGAAGAAATTAATAAGGTAAAAACATTGATCAAGCATGTCGATGAAGAAGGAAACAACTGGAGAGATGATATTGAAGAAGTTAGGAGAATGGGTAAATATAGTAAGGGAAACACAAGGCCAATGAGAGTGCAGTTTAGGTCTAGGGTAACAGTGGATGCAATAATGAACGTAACATGGAGACTTAACTTGACCAGCAAGTTTAAGAAAATTACAATTAGAAAAGATATGAGTATTGAGGATCGAAACATAAGAAAGGAATTGCAAACCGAGGCAAATGTAAAGAATGGAGAAAGGACGAAAGAAGACGAAAAGAAGTTTTTCTGGAGAGTGTGGGAGGGAAAACTAAGAAATGGTATATAAAGCGAAGGGACGAAGTAGGGAAGGAAAGGGAGATGGTGCGGGTGACGGGGGAGAAGGCAGAGGGAGGGGAGGTGGAGATAGAGAGAGAAACAGTCCAAGTGGAGGCAGAGGGAGGGGAGGTGGAAACGGAGCGAGAAACAGTCCAGGTGGAGACAAGAGGAGAGGAGACAAGCTAGGAAATAAATTGGGAGGGGTACGTACAAAAAAGAAAGGAACGGGCAGGGGAGAGAAAAATAGGGAAAATACTGGAAATGCTAAGTTCATGTATACAAATATTGATGGGTTAATTTCCAAAAAGATTGAGTTTGACGAATATGTAAAGAGAGAGAGGCCCGGGGTAGTATGTTTGACTGAAACTAAGCTTAACCAGGAGGTAGACACGAATATAATTAGTTGTGCAGGATACAGTACATGGAGAAGAGACAGGTTAGGAAAGCTAGGAGGAGGAGTGTTGATCATGGTAGATAATAATAAAATTACTGCTAAAGAATTAAAACTTGGTGATAGCATTGCTGAAGTGGTAGCAGTTGAAATTGAGGATAATGATAGGTCAAAATTGGACATCGTATCAATGTATTTACCTCCTAAGACTAAATCTTGGAGCAATGATGAATATAATGAATTAATTTTGGAAACCTTGCGTATGTTAGAAATTATTTGTAAAAGGAAAAATAGGCTTATTCTTGCAGGGGACTTTAATTGCGGGGAGGTGGATTGGGAATGTTTGGATGCGGGTTCAAATGAAAATACTTGGGGTAGCAAATTTCTTGAACTAACAATGGGGTATCTATTAACACAACACGTTACGGAAAATACAAGATTTAGAGGAGGTGATGAACCATCAAGACTTGACTTACTATTCACCAAAGACCCCCAAGAAATAAAGAACCTAACATATTTGAGTCCCATGGGAAAAAGTGATCATGCTGTGATTGAATTTGAATTGACAGTGGAATTTCTGGAAGGCAGAGAGGAGGAACATAGGGAATTTAGACTAAATTATAGTAAGGCGGATTATGAATCATTACGAGGATACTTTGCAAATATGGATTGGTCATTTATTGAGCAAGAACAGAATATTCAGGTAAAATACACCATGTTACTAGACATTTACAGGGAGGGGGTAGATAAATATGTACCAACATTTAAGGATGGAAAGCTGGCTAAGGAGAAAGAGTGGTTTAACATGCGATGTCACATTGCCCAGAACAAAAAGGACTCTGCATGGAATAAAGTGAGAAGGAGACACACTGAGGAAAAATGGGATGAGTATAAGAATGCTAGAAACAACTATGTCAAGACTATAAGAGAGGAGAAAAAGAACTTTGAAAAAGATATAGTAAACAAATGTAATAAAGAACCCAAACTGTTCTATAGTTATATCAACGGTAAAACTAAAATAAAGGACAAAATAACAAAGCTTAGGGTAGAGGGTCAATTATATGAAGACACAGTGGGTATGTGTGAAATTATGAATCATACATTAACATCCGTGTTTGTGGAGGAGGATGACTATGTAGAACCTGTGGTGGAATTGAATGAGATACAGGGACTAGAGTCGATAGAAGTCAACAAGGATGAACTAAAATCATTGTTGGAAGAATTGGACGTGAGAAAATCTATGGGCCCAGATAACATTGCTGGATGGGTATTAAGAGAATGTTCTGAACAACTAGTGAGACCTATTTTTAATATTGTTCAATACTCATTAAACAAGGGGGGAGCTTCCCTTAGAATGGAAACAAGCAAATATAACTCCAATATATAAAAGTGGAAATAAAGAAGACCCGCTAAATTATCGACCGGTATCCTTAACGAGTGTTATATGCAAGCTTTGTGAAAAGATTATTAGAAAAAGATGGGTGGGTATGTTGGAGGAGAGGGAAATAATTTCAAGCAAGCAGTTCGGGTTCAGAAAAGGTCATTCGTGTACCACAAATTTGTTGAGTTACTATGATAGGGTAATTGACATTGTACAAGGGAGGGAGGGGTGGGTAGATTGTATCTACTTAGATTTCAAGAAGGCATTTGATAAGGTGCCTCATAAGAGATTGTTGTGGAAGCTCAGGACTGTGGGGCGGGTTGAGGGAGTATTATTAAAGTGGATGGAAAACTATTTAATTGGGAGGGAAATGCGAACAGTAATAAAAGGAAAGTTCTCCTCGTGGAAAAGGGTAAAAAGCGGAGTGCCTCAAGGATCGGTGTTGGCCCCAATCATGTTTTTGGTTTTCATCAACGACCTTCAAATGGGAATAGACTCATATATATCTATGTTTGCTGATGATGCAAAACTAATGAAGCATATTACAAGTAGGAGTAGTTGTGAAGAATTACAGAGAGATCTAGATAAGTTATATGAGTGGAGTCAAACTTGGAAAATGGAATTCAACACGAGTAAGTGTCAGGTTCTTGAGATGGGAAAAAGTAAATATAGACCTTCTTGGGGATATAAAATAGGAGATGAAATAATTAGTAAAGCTGTGAAAGCAAAAGACCTAGGGGTAGTTGTGGCAGACAGCTTGTCACCTGAACAGCATATAAATAAAATAACTGGTGAAACCTATGGAGTGTTGACTAACATGAGAATAGCTCTGAATTATTTAGATGAAGAGATGTTAGCAAAAATAATAGGGACAATAATACGACCAAGACTGGAGTATGCAGCAGTGGTGTGGTCTCCACACCTTATAAAACATAATAAAAAACTGGAAAGAGTTCAGAGAGTTGCCACTAAGATGATAGCTAGCCTTAGAGACCTACCTTATGAGGAGAGATTGGAGAGGCTAAAGCTGCCAACGCTGAGGGAGAGGAGAGAGAGAGGTGACATGATCATGATGTTTAAGTGTGTGAAAGGTTTTGAGAAGATCGACAAGGGAGATTTTGTGGTGAGGGACGAGGGAAGAACCAGGGGTCATGATTGTAAGTTGAGGAAAGTTATATGTAAGTCTGATGTAAGAAAGTTCAGCTTCCCGTATAGAAGCATTGAGTGTTGGAATAAGTTGGATGGGGAGGTGGTGGGAGCAAGAAATATCCAAACTTTTAAAGCAAAATTGGATAAATGTAGAGAGAGAGACAGGACAACACGAGCTTAGGCTCAAATCCTGTATACTACAATTAGGTGAGTACAATTAGGTGAGTACACACAAACAAACGACACCTCTCCTTCTTGTGTTCGGAGGTGCGCGGCGTCGGGCATACCGGCTGTGTTTATATGCGTCGGACGGACGGCTTTTAAAACAAGCTTACAGGCTTTCAAGCTGCCGGAGCCTCAGAGCCCTTCCGGGGTCCGCAGGCCGCGTTTGTTATGGGTGCTTCAGAGCCCAACCGGGTCTGATGGGTTAATGACGAAATTAAGCAAAAAATTTTTTTTTTGGGAAAACAAATAAAAGGTGAATAAAGATTATATTAATGATTTATTAACTTGTAATGATGATAAATAAAAAACTATCAGTATTAGTACCCCTTTACATACAAATAATGATATTAATGGCTAGGATACTTTATTCTGATAAACCCTTTCAGACACAATAGATCGCAATTGTAATTTTTCTCCCGTTTCTTACGGCAACCCGTAAGGAAATTACTTTTTTATCAGCTTACAAAACATCTCTTTATTTGTCCTTTTTAACCCGTACAGCCCCAGCGACGCGCCTGGCGCGTCGGCGATGTATGTAACGCACAGACCCAGAGACGCGCCTGGCGCGTCACCCTAATTGCGCCGACCGTAACCTCAGGTGTAGCCACTCAAGAGGGCTCAGATTTGTATGGGAACTGTGTACGTATCCCACGCAACCGTGCCGATGGTTGAAAACTCTCAAAGTCCACGTGTGTGCACATGAGCGCGCAATAACCTGTTTTTTTGGGGTAATTGCCTTCAATTTTTTACTCTTGTAAAATACGTTTTCGGGGGCTCTGTAGGACCATTCTTTAAGCTTTTTGAGCGGTTTTTCCTTCATTCCTAACCCATTCGCTATTGTTTCTGGAATAAAACAATTTTTTGAAAACCAGCCGGGTTCTGGTGAACAAACATTACAAAACTAGCTGGGGCTGGACGGGTTAAATATATGATAATATATTGACAAGGAGAGGTGATTGGATACTAAACCCCAAATCCTTGATACGTTAGTATCCGATCACAAAATATTTTCCTTTCAAAATGCTTCACTTTATGCAACATATTATTATTTTTAATTTTACATGTCTTACAGGATTAATAATTTCTCTAGCACCTATATTTTGTTATATAATGTGGCGTGTTAGTATCCGATCACTGATCCACCACTGTGGTTGACTGATCGACCAGTGGTGGATCAGTGATCGGATACTAACACACCACATTATATAACAAAATATAGGGTGGTGATGGGCTGGTCTATCAGAGTGAGAACTGAGCGATCTCTGCCATACCCATAGCTTACTGACTTTTCCTTTAGCTTATATATTTTCTAGATCTCAAGTGACGGCGTCTCTTCCGTGGATTGACCTCCCAATCTACCAAGATTGGAAGCCAAAGCATCACATTTTTCCCTTGCCTATCAACTTTCTCTTTATAATTGCTAAGGGGCACAGGGCCCTGGGTGGTTTCTCGGGCGTTTCCGCACCCTCCTCAGCCCCCCGCCATGGAGTGGCTTCGGTCACCCAGGCTTTATTGTGGTCGGCGGGGAGGGTTCTGTGCGGGCACTCGGTTATGGCCTTGGAATTGCTCGGGGCCTTGGGGCTGTTCGGCCAGGCAGCTTGGGGAACAACAAAATATAGGTGCTAGGGAAATTATTAATCCTGTAAGACATGTAAAATTTAAAATAATAATACTGTATGTTGCATAAACTGAAGCATTTTGAAAGGAAAATATTTTGTGATCGGATACTAACGCATCAAGGATTTTGGGTTTAGTATCCAATCATCTCTCCTTGTCAAACTCATTTGCAATATAATCAACTATCTTCATTTTCCATGTTATTCCAACATTCCACTACAATATATTATCATATATTTTGAAAAGAATAAATATAGAGATAATTTTTAAGCTGACAAAAAAGTCATTTCCGTAAGAATCGGAAGAAAAATTACAGTTGTTTACATTCGGTGTACGGTAGAAGCTAAACTATTTATCCATTTAATTTCTTTTTTTCACACAATACTTACAGTAGCTTTCATAGCTCTATATTCTGTATATAAGGTTAATACTGTATCTTTTATAGTTTTGTTAGTAGCAGTTTTTTTGCACTAAAAACTGAAAGTTATTGGATACTAACGCTTCTACCCTACCCTATAGGAATGAAATACAGTACATGGGATAAGAAACCTGTAGGCCACAATAAAATCGATGTCTGAATTTAATTACATAAACTTAATATTGTCCCTATTTTTACCCCCTTCTCTCCTATCTCTTTCCTCCTCCCTTTATCGCTGTACCCTATTCTACTCATACACCGTAGGTGCAGCCAACGGTCGGGGGCAGGGCTCTGGTGACGTCAAAGAGACAGATACAACCAACCAGAGCCGCGAAAAAGCCAAACGGAATGAAACAATTCAAATATTAGACAACTGAAATGGAAAATTAGTGGCCACCCCTTCGGGGATCACGGCGTCAGGCAATAGATAGATAGATAGAAATGGAAGAGCTATTGCCAAAACTGCACCAAGTATTTAGCCTAACTCAAACTTATAATTTTGAATAAATGAAAACCATTTGTATTCCTAGCCTATGTAGTTAGAAGCAATGGTAATTGTACGTAATAGGCTAGCACACTAATTTTTCGTGTTTTTTCCTCCAGATTTTGAGAATTGAGTGTTTTCATGGTCTTAGCTATAGCCTAATTCCAATGTGGGATACACGATGGGTTGAGGCCCCCCCCCCCCCATGAATTATTGAAATCGTCATCTATGTTGCCAGCAGGGGGTAAATATCGATTATACTGCATAAAGAAGGCGTTTGTAAACAGTGAGGATGACCGAAATACCTCCGAGATAGATTAGAATGGTTTTTTTTTTTCGTAAATGTTTAACCAATGGCCTTTTTTTCTAGTTATTAAAAACTTATTCTATGGTGTATTATATGATATATAGAAGCAATAGAACTGTTAAAATGACCCGGGAAGTGTATATTAACCCATCAGACCCGGTTGGGCTCTGAGGCACCCATAACAAACGCGGCCCGCGGACCCCGGAAGGGCTCTGGAGGCTCCGGCAGCTTGAAAGCCGTCCGTCCGACGCATATAAACACAGCCGGTATGCCCGACGCCGCGCACCTCCGAACACAAGGAGAGGCATCATTTGTTTGTGTGTGACTGTATGTTGTTGTTTTAGTAGTGAACAGTGGCTCATATGGCTGACATCGCCATAAAGTTCTCTCCACGGAAATCGTCATCACGACTGAACCAGTTGACTTAGAGAGCTCTACTCAATGCCATTCTGGGCGGGTGCCCAGCCCCGAAAGGGGTTGAAATAGGGGAGCAAACCCCCCGCCAAAGGCGACTTTCTAGGGCCTTTCCTAGCTGATGCTGAGAGGATTGGGTTCTAGTCATGTGGTGATGGGCTGGTCTATCAGAGTGAGAACTGAGCAATCTCTGCCATACCCATAGCTTACTCTGACTGTTCCTTTTACTTATATATTTTTTAGATCTCAAGTGACGGCGTCTCTTCCGTGGATTGACCTCCCAATCTACCAAGATTGGAAGCCAAAGCGTCACATTTTTCCTTTGCCCCTCAACTTTCTCTTGATAATTGCTGAGGAGCAAAGGCCCAGGGTGTGGCTTTGGTTTCCCGGGCGTTTCCGCACCCTCCTCAGCTCCCCGCCATGGAGTGGCTTCGGTCACCCAGGCTTTATTGTGGTCAGCAGGGAGGGTTCTGTGGGGGCGCTCGGTTATGGCCTTGGCCTTGCTTGGGGCCTTGGGGCTGTTCGGCCAGGCAGCTTGGGGAACAGGTACGAAACACATCTACGCTTGGGGATGCGCGGGAATGCGGAAGCAGTCAAAATAACAAAGATACAGTAGCCTAGGCGAGACGTTTTTTCGGCCAAATCCCCCGGGTTTCGGGGAATATTTATAGAATACATAGCCGAGGCTGGAGGGTTAAACCAAATAAAAAAAAATTGTATAGCGTGCACTATCGGAGTAGGCTTTACTCCCTCCTTTATGCAGTGGGGCAATTATTGCGTTTTTCAAGCTATCTGGTATTTCACCAGTGTCTAGACTCCTTCTCCACATTATAGCCAGGGGTTTTGAGAGGTTTTCCTTACATTTCTTCATTAGGATCGAATTCCATGAGTCCGGGCCTGGTGCCGAGTGGGATGGCATGTTGGAAATGGCCTCTTCTATGTCTTTTGGACCGAAATCAATATCCAGCATCTGGGGGGTTTCCGTGGGGGGAGGTTTCCATGAAAAATATATATTTGTCTCTGATGACTTTTGTTTCATCAGGCTCACTGAATGCCATTTCATACTGCCTGCGTAAGAGTTCGCTTATTTCCTTTTTGTCCCCTGTGAAAGAGCCGTCCCCTTTGCTTAGTGGGCCGATGTTTGATGCTGTTTTAGCCTTTTGTTTGGCGTATGAAAAGAAGTATTTGGAATTTTCCTTTATACCTGCAATAGCTTTCCTCTCCTCTTCCATATGTTGTAGTTCATATGATATTCTTAGACTTTGTTCAATTTCCACAATTTCTCTATCTATTTCGGCCTTTTGCCTATCCTGTATATTTTGATGTGTGCGTCTTTGTGTGAGTAATTTTCTTCTGTACAGCCTCCTCCTTTCCCGATCTTGTTTGCTTCTTCGTCTTGTTTGTCTTGCAGGTATATGGTGGCTACAGATTTGGGTCATGGTTTCTGTTATTAGGACTAGACATTCTGCTGGTGTCAGGTTATTCATTAACCCTTAACCATCGGCGCACCACATATGTCGAGTTAAATAAATGTGGACTATGTGGCGGGGCACCACATATGTCGAGTGCCATTTTCAGCACGTAATGTTGCTCTGAGAGAGAGCTGAGCGTAGTAACCTTATGACCGCTCCCCACCACCGCGGTGGGTGAACTGAGCTGTATTCTACTTAACTCATCTCTGCATTCTTTTAATACTCTAGCATATACCTCGTCAGGACCAGGCGATTTTTGAGGTTTCAGTCTGTCAATTTCCTTAAGCACATCATTTCTACTTATACTAACTGAACTTAACATATTTTCTATACTATCACTATATACCATATTGACTTCTGGAATCTGTGCCAAATTTTCATTAGTGAAAACGGAAAGAAACTGACTTTAATGTACTGCACATTTCTAAATCATTTTATTTCTCCTATTGAAGTTTTTAGGGGGCCTATTACATCTCTAACTTTAGATTTATATAGTTGGTAAAAAGCTTTAGGGTTATTTTTTGAGTCACTGGCTATCCTTATTTCATAATTTCTTTTTGCTTTCCTTTTTGACCTGTCTTGATAGAGTCTGATAGTATATATGTAAATGATTTTTGCCTTTCTATATTTTTCGATATATTCCTTTCTTACTATAAGTAGAAATTATGTGCTTAACCCTCGGGGCCCGGGCAGGTTTTCCTAAGGACGGAGGTCGTATCCGGGCGATCTGGCCGAAAACGTCTAGGCCTAGGCTACCGTATTTTTGTTTATTTTAACTGCTAGAAATTTCCCACGCATCTATAAATGTAGTGCGGTTTTCAATCTGTAAGTCAACTGGTTCAGTTGTGATGACGATTTCAGTGGAGCGAATTTTTCCGCGATGTTGACAATATCGGAGCTTTTCAGACACTAATTTCGTCTGACGTCACAACAATAACATTGATCCGATGTATCCTTATTGTTTTCGGAGGTGCGGTGACGCAACGATCGGCTTTGTTTACATGCGTCGGACACACAGCGTTCAGACCAAGCTGAATAGGCTTTCAAGCTTACGGATTTTAACATGCTGCCCGGGCTCCTGCCCATCTTCCGCGGTGTCCTTTTAACATGCTGCCCGGGCTGGAAGGGTTAAGGAAATTGACAGACTGAAGCCTCAGAAATCACATGGTCCTGATGAGGTATATGCTAGAGTATTAAAAGAATGCAGAGAGGAGTTAAGTTACCCATTAACATTTCTTTTTAACAAGTCATTAGAAACAGGTATAGTTCCAGAAGCTTGGAAGCTTGCAAATGTAGTTCCGATCTTCAAAAAAGGTGATAAATCCATAGCATCAAATTATCGTCCCATTAGTCTCACTTCAATCATAGGAAAGCTACTAGAGTCAATTATTGCTAGGAAAATGAGAAACCACTTAGAAACATTTAACTTAATCAATTCTTCTCAGCATGGATTCACTCAGGGACGTTCTTGCCTTACTAATTTATTTAGCTTTTTCTCAGAGGTATATGAAGCAGTAGATAATGACAAATAATTTGATATTATATATTTAGATTTCAGTAAAGCTTTCGACAGAGTCCCTCATGAGAGATTGATGACAAAGGTTGAGGCGAATGGAATAGGTGGGGCGTTGTTAGGATGGATTAGGTCATGGCTAATTGGTAGGAAGCAGAGTCGGCATAAATGGTACTAAGTCAGAGTGGGGATCAGTCAAGAGTGGTGTCCCCCAGGGATCTGTATTGGGTCCTCTGTTATTTATCATATACATAAATGACCTTGATTTAGGTATAACTAGTAGGATAAGTAAATTTGCAGACGATACCAAAATAGGGAGACCAATAGATTCAGACAGTGACATAGAGTGCCTCCAAAGGGATCTAGATACCTTACACGAATGGTCAGTAATGTGGCAGATGAATTTTAACATTGACAAATGCAAGGTATTAAAGATAGGGAAGACGAATACTAATGCAAAATATAAACTAGCTAATGCTGAATTAGAAAACTCAGACTGCGAGAAAGATTTGGGTGTGTTTGTTAGCAACGATTTGAAACCTAGAAAACAGTGTACTGTATAAGCGTACGTAACGCTAAGTCATATGATATAGTAGACTTCAGTAAGGCCTTTGATAAAGTTCCACATGAAAGGCTGTTAAGGAAGATAGAAGGACATGGTATTGGGGGGATGCTACTCAAGTGGATTAAGTCATGGTTGATTGGTAGGAAGCAGAGTTAGTATAAATGGTGTAAAATCGGACTGGGGATTAGTTAAAAGTGGGGTCCCCCAAGGGTCGGTTTTGGGGCCCCTTCTGTTCATTATCTACATAAATTATCTTGACTCGGGCATAAAGAGTAGAATCAGTAAATTTGCTGATGATACTAAAATAGGTAGGATAATAGAGTCAGCTAGCGACAGGGAATGTCTTCAAAATGATCTCGATCACTTGCACGAGTGGTCCATAAATTGGCAGAGGAGTTTCAATATAGACAAATGTAAGGTATTAACCCGTACAGCCCCAGCGACGCGCCTGACGCGTCGGCGATGTATGTAACGCACAGCCCCAGAGACGCACCTGGCGCGTCACCCTAATTGCGCCGACCGTAACCTCAGGTGTAGCCACTCAAGAGGGCTCAGATTTGCATGGGAACTGTATACGTATCCCACGCAACCGTGCCGATGGTTGAAAACTCTCGAAGTCCACGTGCGTGCGCAATAACCTGTTTTTTTGGGATAATTGCCTTCAATTTTTTACTCTTGTAAAATACGTTTTCGGGGGCTCTGTAGGACAATTTTTTAAGCTTTTTGAGCGGGTTTTCGTGGTTTTTCCTTCATTCCTAACCCATTCGCTATTGTTTCTGGAATAAAACAATATTTTGAAAACCGGCCGGGTTCTGGTGAACAAACATTACAAAACTAGCCGGGGCTGGACGGGTTAAGGATTGGAAATCGTAATTTAGATGCTAAATACAAACTAGACAATGTAGAATTGGATAACTCAAGAGTGTGAGAAGGATCTGGGGGTGCTCATTAGTAATGATCTGAAACCCAGAAGTGTTAGGAATAGGGCAAATAGAATTCTAGGATTCATATCTAGGAGTGTTAGCAACAGAACTGCTGAAGTTTTCTTAAAACTATAATTAGCTCTAGTAAGACCCCATTTAGACTATGCTGTTCAATTTTGGTGCCCTTATTATAGAATGGATATCGACCCTTTAGAGGCAGTCCAAAGAAGAATGACCAAAAAGATACATAATATTAGACATTTATCGTATGAGGAGAGGTTGAAAGTCTTAGGCCTGCACTCACTAGAGAGACGAAGATGTAGGGGAGACATGATAGAGGTATTTAAATGGATAAAAGGTTTAAATAAGGGCGATATAGATGAGGTATTAAAGCTAAAGAACGGCGACATAACCCGCTCAAATGGTTTCAAGTTAGATAATAGAGTTGTTAACATGTGGAATGCACTGCCCAGAACAGTAATTAGCTCAGAAACAGTTGAAAGCTTTAAGCATAAGTTGGATTCCCATATGGGTGATATGGGCTGGGTGTGAATGGGAGCTGCTTCATGTGGGCCGCATGACCATATGCAGTTTCCCGCGATCTTATGACCTTATGTTGTTATGTAATTGGGGTTGGGTGTGACAGGGATCTGCCTTGTGTGGGCCGATCGGCTTTTTGCAGACTCCCATTTTCTTATGTTCTTATGTAACAAGGCAAACAGGACTCTGGGGTTCATCTCAAGGAGCGTGAGTAACAGAACTGCCGATGTTATCTTGAAACTTTACTTGTCATTAGTAAGACCTCATATGGGTTATGCTGTCCAATTTTGGTGTCCTTATCGGCTCGCTTGGTGTAGTGACTAGCATCTCGGACTTCCACCCAGAAGGCCCGGGTTCGCGCCCACGCTCGGCGCATTAAAGATTTTTCACAAGCACTGAGTCGTTACCATCCCTCATGAGCAAAGGGATGGGGTAGTAGTACAGGACCCCAATGGAAATACGCCTAATCGGCCTTATTGAGCTATCCTTAGCTAGCTTTAAGAACTATTATTATTATTATTACAGAATGGGATAATATTCAAGGACACTAGTGCGACGTTATGAGAAACAATTTATTAGGGAAAATAGGCACCAATAGATTCGCCATATTTTTCTCTATATAGTCCGCATGGAGGATTTTCGTTATCAACAAATTGAAAAATACCCACTTCACAGACAAATACACCAAAAATATAAGTCAAAGCGGGGGTGTGGGGGCGGCAGCCCCCACCTATAATACTAGGATAGGTTAGGTAAGGTTGTTAGGTTAGGCTAATGTCCTTTCAAAGGGGTATAGGCTAGTAAACATTAGGATAGCCTATACCCGGTCAGAGGTATGAAGAAGAAGAAGAGTCCTGCAGTAGTCTCCTTGAATGCTACCCAGAATGGATATAGATTCCTTGGAGAGTACAGCGAAGAATGACAAAAATGATTCATAATATTAGAAATCTACCATATGAAGAAAGGTTGAACAAATTAGGCTTACATTCGTTAGAAAGACGCAGAGTTAGAGGGGATATGATAGAAGTGTTCAAGTGGTTCAGTGGGGTAAATAAAGGAGACATGAAAAATGTACTGAAGCTCAGTGACAGGGTGTCAAACGACGCTGTTTTTTTGAGTGATAACGCAAATTACCTTTTTGTATAATGATAACAGAAACTCCCCCAACCAGGGTGTCAAACGAGAGCCGAGTCCAATATTTGTTGTCTTTATTATTGTATAGGCCTAGTCCTATGTAGGCTAAAGATAAAATTATGGTTTATAGTTTAAATTATGTCTTTGGAAGTGATAAAGTGGCCAAAACAATGCTATTCCAAGTTAATTTTCTTGTATTCCTTCTCATATTCATTCGAGTCTCCACACAAAATTGCTTCGGTTTGACACCCTGTCCCCCCCCCCCTTTTTTTTAAAGAAACAAAAAAGGTAAATTGACATAATTTTGGTCTCCTTATTTTCTATCTTGATTGCTTTTAGATTGCATGCTTTTAGATTGCAGGAAATACTGTTTAAGACACCTAAATTCTCAAAAAAAAAAATCACGCCTTCGCCACTCCGTCGCGCTATAATGATAACAAAATAATAAATCATAATGATAAGCCTAACACAATTCATATTTTGTGGATTGACACCCTACTAGCCTACCACCAAGCAGTGTACCAAAATTCGCCCATTTTCTTCGTGATCCCGAATTAGGATAGCATCTGAACAAAAAATTGTCCAGAATTTGGTCCTGGCTAAATTAGAGTCCTGAGCTACATACCGGTACGGACATTAAACTCATCAAACGATAGTTGTTTGCCTTAACAATGTACTCTACACTTGCTATGATCTTTGATATACCAGGATATAGTTTGTTTAAATATGACCGAACAAGTAAGAGGGGTGGCGGTATAGCAGTGTTTGTCAGGAGTACATTAAAAAGCTGTATTAAATCAGGTATTAGACTAAATAACGATAATGAAAGTGTTTGGGTAGAGGTTAACGAAGGTAGTGAGACCATAGTTATTGGAGTTAGGCTATGTATAGACCGCCAAATATGAGTAGAAATGACGGAACGTCATTATGGGAGGAAATTAAAATCGCATCAAGATTTAGCAATGTGTGCATTATGGGGGATTTTAATATCCCTAATGTAGATTGGCATCAACTGTTACCAACAAATAGGTGACTCTGATTCAAAGGAGTTTATTGAGGTAGTGCAAGATAGTTTTTTTATCTCAATTCATAGATACGCCGACTAGAGGTAATAATATTCTCGATTTAGTTTTCAGTAACAATGAACATATGGTGAATAATGTAGAGATAGGGGACCACCTAGGAAATAGTGACCACAATTAAAATTAAAAATAAATTAACAGTAACATGTCAAATAGCCTAGGTGTCCAGAAACTAAAATTGTACCTAAGGCTGCGAGCCTAGGCCTATTCCCTATAATTATCCTAAGCTAGGCCTATATTGAAATATGAAGTCTGTTGGGCCTAGGAGCAAATTGGCATTTTTTTTTTTCAAACCAAAAAAGCTGTAGCCTAGGTGTCTTTCAAAGATTCACTTAGGCCTAGGCCTATAGTAAGCATTCAAACAGTTACAGTTAAACTTGGATAAACTAATAAAAGATGGCCAAGCAAATGTGAATCAAGATCACAGCAGTTAAAATATGGATAATGGATTCAAATGTAATTAGGTTAGGCTATCCCACTTGGTTAGGATAGGCTAACCTTACAAGCTATGGGCCTAGACTCATCAAACACATTTAGCCTAGCCTATATCATGTAAAATTTATTACCGTTACTTTTGAGACCAATACAAGGGTGACTTCTTGCGATTGATAAATAAATGATGCTAACGGCCTTTGTAGAATATGCATGCATGCATGCATGCACCCCCTACCCCCCACCCCCAGTCAACATTAACATATAATTCCCACTTAACCCCCAGGAGCTTGTGGTCCAAAGCTATATATACACTACTTATTTGACGTGTAGATCATTATGAACACCTTTATGAATGGTCATAAAGACGGGAATATAGTGGGAAGGATCTGACAACAAACCCTGAGCTGGTCTAGGGACAGCGCACGTAGCGTCCCTCACCTCATAGACGTTGATTTCTCCACACTTATATAGCTTCCATTAACACTCAGTATATAAACAGGATCTGTGGTCTTTCTGGCACAACCTGGCACACTGGAACTATCAACACTCGCATTGCAACGATAGCAATCACCACAAAACTTCGAAGGCAGTGGCTCTAGCGTCGGCCATAACGGCTTTGGTTTCAAAATGGCGGGTACTGAAGCTCATAGGCGCCGGGGCCCGCGCACTAGAAGGACGCCTCTAGAGCGCTCCCAACACTTTACAACACTCACAACACAGTCCCTAGTATATCCACACTACCTACAACAACATTTTCACTCCTATTGGTGTAGGAAACATAGTGGTGTACTCTAGAATGCGTTTCTCTCACATTTATATTGCGTTTCTAGAGACTTATGGCTGACTCAACCTCTGACGCCAAGAACCCACGCTCATATTTACATTGTTGGTACGACATTAGTATTGGTTCTGTGTGGATTATAATGGTGTAATACCCTCTGTTGACGGGCGTCGGTGTGTGCTGGTAGCCGTGGTGGGCAGGATGACTACGAGGGTCCATGATTATTAAAGATATAAGGGCGGTGACGCAGCTGTTGACAATGGTGGACCAACACCGCCGCCGCCGCAGCCACCACCACCACTACAACCCTCCTGCCACAAGCTACCTCATTGGTCGATCATGGTCACATGACCACGCAACCTCACATTTCACAAATCTATTTATACACATTTATTCACCTCCTCATCCAAAGTTCGTGCATCTTGAACTCTCAAATGACATATGACATCAAGTAAAAGGCAGTAAATTTAGGCTAAGTGAAACTGGGGAGCTCAGTGAAAAGCGTCCGCTCTCTCCCAGCTTCTCTATCTGTATCATGGCCGACTTGACGTCACTCAGTAAGGTTCCAATAATAGGAAATTCAAAACACTGGATACAGAGTCTTTGAAAAATGTGTTTCCATTTAACTTTTGAATTTAATCTAATCATCAAGATTGTCATATTGATAACGTTGCGTGACCTATCTTTGAAGATTGCACCTCTCATTTGTTTGATAATATAATTTTCGTAGACTTCGTAATCGTGGATTCGCGGCCTTCAGTGCTGAACTAATCCGCACGTATCATAGTATGGCCAGTGGCCACCAGTATGTACTGCTCAGTAGTAGCAGGTTAGTACCGCTCCGCACCCCAGTCTAGTACGGGAGGATAATAAAACACAGCAGTCCTTTCCTTATACGCTACCTGCCATGCAGATTGTACCGCACCACACATAGTAACGGGAGGGTAATAAATAGGCTACAGCAGGCCTTTCCTTATACGCTATCTGCCTTGCAGATTGGACCGCGCCGCAAATGAGCCTCGATCGAGTCTTACGTAAATGCACAATAAATATATGGTTATAGCCTTGTGATTAGTGATTGTATAAAACTGTGTGTGTATGTGTGACGATTAAAGGTGAATTCCAGGGATGAAACCTATTTAAACTACAGTGTCCATTGGGATATGCTTGGTTTTAGGGGTATGATACTGAAGAACTTTTATAAATGTGTCCCAACAACATAGAAATTGTTATGCCAGGTTTTTACTGGGGTTTGATTGGTTTGATTAAGTGGGTTCTTCCTAACTGGAGAAGTCAATATTGCTTTACCACAGACACAGAAAGAAAATAGAGGATAATTATCACAATACGTGCCCTCATTCTATTTATTGGCACAAGAATATCGCATACACAGTTTCCAGAAGTCCGTAAGGTATATAGCGATAGTATAGAAAATAGGTTAAGTACGGTTACTATAAGTAGAAATTATGTGCTTAAGGAAATTGACAGACTGCAACCTCATAAATCGCCTGGTCCTGATGAGGTATATGCTAGAGTATTAAAAGAATGTAGATATGAGTTAAGTTACCCATTAATATTTCTATTTAACAAGTCATTAGAGACAGGTATAGTTCCAGAAGCTTGGAAGCTTGCAAACATAGTTCCGATCTTCAAAAAAGGTGATAAATCAATAGCATCCAATTACCGTCCCATTATACATCAATAATAGGAAAGCTACTAGAGTCAATTATTGCTAGTAAAATTAGAAACCACTTAGACACATTTAATTTAATAAATTCTTCTCAGCATGGATTCACTCAGGGACGTTCTTGCCTTACTAATTTGCTTAGTTTTTTCTCGGAGGTATATGAAGCAGTAGATAATGACAAGTCATATGATATAATATATTTAGATTTCAGTAAAGCTTTCGACAGAGTCCCCATGAGAGATTGATGAGAAAGGTTGAGGCGCATGGAATAGGTGGGGCGTTGTTGGGATGGATTAGGTCATGGCTAATTGGTAGGAAGCAGAGAGTCCGCATAAAATGGCCAAGATACTCAAACGGCAGTACGAAAGTGTCTTCAGCCCGCCAAATGAAGACAAGAAAATCGATAATGCAACGACCTTCTTTGACAACGCTCCTGGGACACCACATCAACTCTCCTCGGTAACAGTATCAACAGAGGACATAATAGCAGCCATCGACAAGATTGGACCAAACTCTGCGGCAGGACCAGACGGCTTTCATGCCCAACTGCTAAAAAACTGCAAACATCAGCTAGCCATGCCTCTAAAACTGCTGTGGAGCAAGTCCCTCCAAACTGGATATGTACCACAATCCCTAAAAGAAGGTACCGTCACACCAATACATAAAGGGGGTAGTAAAGGCATAGCCAAAAATTACAGACCAGTGGTGCTGACGTCACATCTTATTAAAATCATAGAAAGAACAATACGAGCTAAGATGGTCAGCTACCTGGAAGATAACGAGGCATTCAACGAGGGTCAATATGGCCTTAGACAAGGCCGCTTCTGCCTTTCACAACTACTATCACACTACGACAAAATCCTACAGGATATTCAAGACGGAGAAAATGTAGACGTCATATATCTAGATTTCGCCAAAGCTTTTGACAAGGTGGACCATGGGATCCTTCTACATAAACTCAAATCACTGGGAATAGGAGGAGACCTTGGAAGATGGCTCCACAGTTTCATCACCAACAGAAAACAAAGAGTCACGGTTCAAGGAAGCCTATCAGAAGCAGGTGGGGTCATCAGCAGAGTACCACAAGGATCAGTACTGGGACCTCTCCTATTCCTCATCATGATAGGAGACATCGACAGGGACCTGGAACACTCAACAGCCTCATCGTTTGCAGACGACACCAGACTCCTGAAGAAAATCACCTCACAACATGATGCACAGCTACTACAACAAGACTTGGACAAAATCCTGAAGTGGACAGAAGAAAACAACATGGCCCTAAACGGAGACAAGTTCGAGCTTCTAAGGTACGGGAACAAGAGAGCACTACAAAATGACACCAACTACAAAAGTGGACAGCAAGAAATTACCGCCAAGGACACAGTGAAGGACTTGGGAGTAAATATGAGCAGTGACGCCACTTTTTCCCAGCATATTACCAAAGCCACAACAACAGCAAAACAAATAGCAGGCTGGATCCTGAGAACCTTCCACACAAGAAATGAGAGGTGTATGTTAACACTGTGGAAGTCACTGGTCCTACCACGACTGGAGTACTGCTCTCAGCTCTGGTCTCCCCAAAAAGTAGGAGAAATAACAGAAATTGAAGCCACCCAGAGGACATTCACCAGTAAAATCCATGGGTTTCAACACTTTAACTACTGGGAGAGACTCAAGGAGCTGCAGCTGTACTCACTTCAAAGACGTAGGGAGAGATACATCATCATCTACGTCTGGAAGATTTTGGAAAAAAAGGTACCAAATCCAAACATCCAAGAGACTCAACACCAAAGGCGAGGGAGGCTGTGCTATGTGAGGACTACGCCGGGATCAACACAAAAAATCAAATCCCTGATCCATCACAGCTTTCCATACAATGGAACCAGACTGTTCAACTGTATACCAGCCCCTCTCAGGAACATGACCGGGGTGTCTCCAGACATCTTCAAGAAACACTTGGACATGTGGCTGGCCAAAATACCGGACCGGCCACCAACACCAGGACACCCCAGCACCAACTCCAACCGACTTCTGGAATGGAGAGTGGAAGAAAGGGAGCTGCCTGGTCGCAGTGGAGCCCCAGCTCAACTGTGTCACTAACGGACGGAATACAACAAAGTGTAACAAAGTGTAAGTGTAAATGGTACGAAGTCAGAATGGGGAGCAGTCAAAAGTGGTGTCCCCCCAGGGATCTGTATTAGGTCCTCTGTTGTTTGTTATATACATAAATGACCTTGATTTAGGTATAACTAGTAGGATAAGTAAATTTGCAGACGATACCAAAATGGGGAGAAAAATTGATTCAGATAGAGATATAGGCCTACAGTAGAGTGCCTCCAAAGGGATCTAGATACCTTACACGAATGGTCAGTAAATTGGCAGATGAAGTTTTAACATTGACAAATGCAAGGTATTAAAGATAGGGAAGATGCATACAAATGTTAAATATAAACTAGCTAATACGGAATTAGAAAACTTAAATTGTGAGAAAGATCTAGGTGTGTTTGTTAGCAATGATTTGAAGCCTAGAAAACAGTGTATAAGCGTTCGAAACAAGGCAAATAGGATTCTAGGGTTTATCTCTAGGAGTGTGAGTAACAGAACTGCTGATGTTATCTTAAAACTTTACTTGTGATTAGTGAGACCCCATATGGATTATGCTGTTCAATTTTGGTGTCCTTATTACAGAATGGACATAGATTCATTGGAGAGAGTACAACGTAGAATGACAAAAATGATCCATAATATTAGAAATCTTCCATATGAAAAAAGGTTGAAGATCAAGGAGAAGGGTGGAGTTCCTGTGGTACACAGTATCCTACCAAGAAGAGGGGTAAGGAAGGAATGGTCCTCCAGGGCTATTGGTGTAAATAGCCGGCTGGAGAAGTATTGCAAGGCAAATACTATTCCATTCCTGGATAACTGGACCCTCTTCTATGGTAAGGATGAACTGTATGCCCAGGATGGAATAGGCCACATCTCTCTCGACTAGGAGTTTCGACCTTAGCCAGCTCACTAGACAAGTTTGTTGCGGGGTTTTGTTAATAAACCATAGGTGTATAAGTAAAATAGAATCCCAGCCACATGAAATTGATAGTAATAACGAACATTCTGATAGCGTAGATTTTCCGTCTAGGTCTAGTAGTTCAACAGGTAAAAATAAATTAGTTAAAAACAATAGAAAAATAGTTGCAAATACAAGTAATAGTTTGAGGGTTTATTATACAAATTGTAGGAGTTTATGTAACAAAATGAACGAACTTAGAGCACTGGTTAGCAAAGAAAATATAGACATAATAGCGCTAACTGAAACATGGATTAATACAGAAACCAGGCATTTTTTAGCAGAGTTTGATATACTGGGATATAGTTTGTTTAAATATGACCGAACAAGTAGGAGGGGCGGCGGTATAGCAGTGTTTGTCAGGAGTTCATTAAAAAGCTGTATTAAATCAGGTATTAGAGTAAATAATGAAAATGAAAGTGTTTGGGTAGAGGTTAACGAAGGTAGTGAGCCCTTAGTTATTGGAGTTATGTATAGACCGCCAAATATGAGTAGAAATGACGGAACATCATTATGGGAGGAAATTAAAATAGCATCAAGGTTTAGCAACGTGTGCATTATGGGGGATTTTAATATCCCTAATGTAGATTGGCATCAACAAATAGGCGACTCTGATTCAAAGGAGTTTATTGAGGTAGTACAAGATAGTTTTTTTTATCTCAATTCATAGATACGCCGACTAGAGGTGATAATATTCTCGATTTAGTTTTCAGTAACAATGAACATATATGATAAATAGTGTAGAAATCGGGGACCACCTAGGAAATAGTGATCACAATTCTGTGCATTTTAATATACAATGGAAAGGTAATACCAGAGAGAATACAACATTAATACCTGACTTCAGAAAAGCCAATTATGGTGAGTTAAGAAGAGCCCTATTAGCGGACCCTATGGTCAAAAAATTAAGTCGATCCAGGTGTCCAAATGAGTGTATCCCTTCTCAGGCACCTGTCATCTTAAGTCAGGAAGAGACGTCAAACTTGGTAGATACATACGATAATTTTATCAAGTCAGTATTCAATGCGAAAAATAAATATATCCCCAAAAGAAAATTTAGATCAACACAGAACCAACCCAAATGGATGAATAATAGACTATTAGATCTTCTAGGAAAAAAGAGAGGAATACTGTATATAGAAAAATTAAGAAAGGCGAAATTCACCTACTTGCTTACTATCAGAATCTATCACAACAGGTAAAAAAGGATGTTAGGAAAGAAAAAAGAAATTATGAAATTAAGGTTGCCAATGACTCAAAAAATAATCCTAAAGCTTTTTACCAACTACTGTATATAAATACAAGGTTAGAGATGTAATTGGTCCCCTTAAAACTTCGATAGGAGAAATGACAGAAAATGATTTAGAAATGTGCAGTACATTAAATAGTAAATTTCTTTCCGTTTTCACTAATGAAAATTTGGCACAGTTTCCAGAAGTCCGTAAGGTATATAGCGATAGTATAGAAAATAGGTTAAGTACGGTTACTATAAGTAGAAATGATGTGCTTAAGGAAATTGACAGACTGAAACCTCATAAATCGCCTGGTCCTGATGAGGTATATGCTAGAGTATTAAAAGAATGCAGAGATGAGTTAAGTTACCCATTACATTTCTATTTAACAAGTCATTAGAAACAGGTATAGTTCCAGAAGCTTGGAAGCTTGCAAATGTAGTTCCGATCTTCAAAAAATGTGATAAATCAATAGCATCCAATTACCGTCCCATTAGTCTCACTTCAATCATAGGAAAGCTACTAGAGTCAATTATTGCTAGGAAAATGAGAAACCACTTAGAAACATTTAACTTAATAAATTCTTCTCAGCATGGATTCATTCAGGGACGGTCTTGCCTTACTAATTTGCTTAGTTTTTTTCTCAGAGGTATATGAAGCAGTAGATAATGACAAGTCATATGATATTATATATTTAGATTTCAGTAAAGCTTTCGACAGAGTCCCTCATGAGAGATTGATGAGAAAGGTTGAGGCACATGGAATAGGTGGGGCGTTGTTAGGATGGATTAAGTCATGGCTAATTGGTAGGAAGCAGAGAGTCAGCATAAATGGCAGAGGTGGGCGCGCTCTGGTGGGACCGGTAATGCGGCAGCGCTCCGCGCTCATCAGACATAAGGTAATGCGGCAGCGCTCACGCGCTCCTTTTGTCAGCAGACCCGATGCGCTTCCCGCTCCGCGCTCTTGCGCTCTTGCGCTCCGCGCTCCCAAAGTTAGGTATATAAAAACAAAACAAACAAAACAGCTTCTAGAAGTTATTTAATTATTTACCTTTGTCCTTCACTTTGTCCTTTGTCTTTCACTTCACTAAATTCCAAGAATTCAAAACATTAAAAAAACTCAAGTCATGGTGTCTTTCTGAAGTTTAACTGTTTAAGTTTCTCACTTTCTCAGTTTCTGTTATTCTTTATGTCATATCAATGAATCAAATGTCAATGATATGATATGATTGATATCATTGCAAATGTCAATGATATGATATGATTGATATCATTGTGAGTTTGTGACATTGTGACTGTCCATTGATATCTATGATATGACATAAAGAATTACAGAAACTGTCCAAACTGAGAAACTTAAACAGTTAAACTTATCAAGCTAACATTCTAACAAGCCTAACAATACAATAACAACAATACAACATGATTACATTGATTAGTATTTATTATTTAGTTGATTACATGATTAAATGAATAATAATTTAATATCATAATATCATTAATAATTTAATATGATATGATTAATTGATTATATTATGATTATTGGACCCGTCCCAGCTGTCCACAGACACTCAGACAGTCAGACAGGCTCGGGCTATACCACTGCCAGACTTACCCTTAGGCCCCTTCGTAAGCTGTAACTTGCCCGTAAGGTTTACTTTGCGTTAGCAAAAGCCAAAAAACAAAAAATAACAAGTTAACAACTGTAACACTGTCAGTCTGTCACTATCATAGTATCACTGTATCACAGTTCACTAACACCGTGGGTAACACCGTACGAACGGTACGATGACTGTACACGATAATGACGTTCTTGTACCTATTGTTGATCGGAAAAATCGCCTCCGGAGCGCCAGAAAGGAGCGCGAATTTCTAGCTGCGCTCCCCGCCTGCACTCCGATTTCAGAATTTTATCGCTCCTCGCTCCGCGCTCCTCTATATTGGTAATGCGCACCGGATCGCAGAGTGCAGAGCGCCAAATGGCGCACACCTGCCCACCTCTGATAAATGGTACCAAGTCAGAATGGGGAGCAGTCAAAAGTGGTGTCCCCCAGGGATCTGTATTAGGTCCTCTGTTGTTTATTATATACATAAATGACCTTGATTTAGGTATAACTAGTAGGATAAGTAAATTTGCAGACGATACCAAATTGGGGAGAAAAATTGATTCAGATAGAGATATAGAGTGTCTGCAAAGGGATCTAGATACCTTACACGAATGGTCAGTAAATTGGCAGATGAAGTTTAACATTGACAAATGCAAGGTATTAAAGATAGGGAAGATGCATACAAATGTTAAATATAAACTAGCTAATATGGAATTAGAAAACTCAGACTGTGAGAAAGATCTAGGTGTTTGTTAGCAATGATTTGAAGCCTAGAAAACAGTGTATAAGCGTTCGTAACAAGGCAAACAGGATTCTCGGGTTCATATCTAGGAGTGTGAGTAACAGAACTGCTGATGTTATCTTAAAACTTTACTTGTCATTAGTGAGACCCCATATGGATTATGCTGTTCAATTTTGGTGTCCTTATTACAGAATGGACATAGATTCATTGGATAGAGTACAACGTAGAATGACAAAAATTATCCATAAGTAAAATGCCCCAGAACGAGAAGCTCACCACAGAAGCCACGAGCGCTCATCACACAGAAACACCCGAAAGAAAGGGCCACAGAACGAAAGGACCTGGTGACCGAGCCAACCAGTTCAGACAGGCCGAAGCCCGCAGGGCTAAGCAGCTCCAAACCACACCTGCCTACCCCTTCTAAACACTGACCTTTCCCACACCTCGCGTATACACTACCCCTCGTGTCCTACACCTCTACCTACATGATGACGAACATAAATACACCTTAAAGTTAATACACCCATGCCCTGTCCCTAAATTAGGAAGTCAATATCAACATACCCTAAAAATACCTTGTCTTGCCAGACTAAGTTTCTGAAGACCAATCCCCCCATAAATCTATGTATGTTCCTCCCAGGTTAAAACACCCATGCCCTGTCCCTAGGTTGAGCAAATGCCAACCAGTTCAGACAGCCATAAATCTATGTATTCAATCCTTAGGTTAGTTATCTTTATCTGCCATTGTGTTCATCTCTTCCATTTACTTTTCCACCATTGTTATACGTCTTCCAATCACCTCCTTCGTATCCACAGTACACACTACTCTATTTTTGCTTCGTGTCCTACACCTCTTACCCGCCAGACTCTACCTACATGATGATGAACATGAGCACACATTCATTTAAAACACCCATGCCCTGTCCCTAGGTTGAGCCAATGCCAACCAGTTCAGACAGCCATAAATCTATGTATGTTCTTCCATCCGAGAAGTAATATGTTCACCCCCTTAAAATACCTTGTCTTGCCAGACTAAGTTTCTGAAGACCAACCGCCCCCATAAATCTATGTATGTTCTTCCATCTGAGAAGTAATATGTTCACCCCCTTAAAATACCTTGTCTTGCCAGACTAAGTTTCTGAAGACCAACCGCCCCCATAAATCTATGTATGTTCTTCCATCCGAGAAGTAGTATGTTAAACCCCATGTCATAATTGATAAGAAACTATGATACCCACGGGTACACCATTGTATATATAACCATTATTCCTGTAAGACCTAGACAGAGATAATAACTGAAGATGTTAGCCACCATGCAGTAACTCTAATTCTTACCCCAACCAGAGATTGTATAGATAACCTTTTTTTACCATTGTCTAGACACATATCTACCACGAAACAATAACGAAGTACCCCTACGAACTGCCACTTTTCTTTGGTCTATATTTCATAGAAAACACAGTTCCCAGGGACAACTAGATCAGCAAGAAATCGTGTCAAATAATAGTGTCCATAACCCCTCGTATTGACGAGTAATAATACACCATGTTTTTCCCTACTTTTATCCACAGTCAAGCACACACCTACAGTTAACCTCCTTTTCCCCACAGCCCACAGTCCACATGATTCTATCCTTTCCAGACTCATATACCACCACTTATTGCTCATCCCCCGGTAGCATTTGGCTAACATACTTTCACTGTCATTAACCCCCAAACTCCAATATCAACTGTAGTCTAATGCCACCTCTACGCCCGGAGACCTTAGGGTCAAACTTCCACGTAGCCCCCTGAACCCTCTCCCTCTCATTAACCCCCCACGCTCCTCAACTCCTTTCCGACCTAGCCTCTCCATCATACCTCCTGAAGATCCTTGATTTTTCCGTTGCTAACGTTCTCAAACCTTTTATATATATACTCCTATCCAGCCTACCTTCCCTTAGTAGGACGGAACAACATTAGAACTTTACTAACCCTCTGCATGCCATCTATTCCCTCACAACCCATTCACAACCCTGTACCCAATGATCGTCAGTGCGAGGCTAGCCGCCTCGCCAGTGACTAACTTCTATTGCCATACTTCCAGATAAATGTGGCAGAGTTAGCAACCCAGTCTCCACCACATCCAGCAAACCATGCAATTAACAACCCAACCGATTAAACCAGCTAGTCAAGGCACCTTCGGTTTTGGTATTACGAACACCCACATCTGTCTCATAAACAGAGGGTTATTACAAAACACTGGTGATATGGCAAGCCCCTAGCCACAGCCGCCGGACGACCATCACGGAGAGAGGGCGCGCATCTACCCCTTTTTACCCACCCGAGGAGGGAGACCCCCACCCCTGCGGAGGTATACCTGACCCCTGTTTTGACTTCCGGGTCATTGCCAGGTAGCACAGGAATTCTTCCTATCAATGAACTAACCATGCATGACTAACCCCTTTACTAACCTCTATTAACCCACAATAACCCATTCACCTTGCTTGCATACTCGGATAATCAAATTAGCACCTCAGCTATACCATAGAAGGAAGACTGAGCAAAATAAGAGAGACACTCCTATCACAGCTGTCCCAGTCCTCCTCGCAAAGTAGATCCAGTCTCCCTCCCCTCAATACTTCCAATATAGCCTAAATAGTACCTCTTACTAAGGCTCAGTTATATCACATTATGAAGGCTCCCTATAGCCATGTGCCACAACAGTAATCACCACCTTACCTAGTCCCCGTATCTATTGAGAGCTCAAATAATTCCATAAGACTCGAGATCCCTGTGGCCTACAGGGTCCAAAACCGAGCCTATAAACCCAGCTCCAGCCCCCAGTAAAATCAGTTGAAAGTTAGACACCAACCAGTGGCTGGCCCCCTTAAGTTGATCTCTAGCTCTGCCCTTGTGTTGTTCCTGAGATTGAGTTCCAGAGCCGGCAGACTCCGTGGCAGATTTGAGATAGAAGCATCTGTCCACGTACAAGAAATCTATGTGCACCTTATAACCTTCACACACCAGTGGGTATATAAGCGTGTAGCCAGCAACGATCGCCAAGAGATCCGTCTTGAGAACTTCCTACATATGGACCCCCTGGACAGCTGCGGAACCAGTTGTTAGCCCCCAACATCACGGACGCAAGATAACCAGGACCAGACCAACCAAATACTACCCGAGATTCACTTTATTAGTACTACCGTGTTACAGTACTAATTAGAAACTCACTTATTAATCTTTCTATGAAGTGGCTATATCTTTGCCCCAGTATAATTCATATATAACCATTCTATTGGGGAGTGCTAAGCGTATCAGTGTTCATTACTTAACAGGCGACATTAACTCTCGTAATTACCCCTATTCAGATATTATTACATAGAAGTAAAACCCTAGTGATATCTAACGTTCGCCCACTGATTTGTGTTCTACGTGTTTCTGCTATAAGAATATAAAACTTAGATCAGTACCCCCCTGAGGTTACTAGAATTCCCGTACTCTAAAAATACGCGTGTCTAATTCTAGTCTGTGAGTTACTATTTGTGCACCAGAACTGCCAGTAATAAATCTAATTAGTGAAATTGAATCTATAAGTAACATTGATGTCTTCCAGTATATAAACTTGCAGTCAGTGTGACATAGGACACCCTAGACCCCTCCTGAGTATGTGTTCGGAACATACGAGCTGTGATACTGGTTGTAGGCATTGTATTATAAAATTTCTCTGTAGTATTCATTGCAGGAAATTGTGCTAAAGGCCAATAGTAGTGTTACGACAATTCTTGTTGTAGGTAGCTTTGGCTGTGAAGCAATAGATTTTTGAGAAATCTCGGTAGTGGCAACTACGACTTTTACTTTTGAAGTAATTACTTCTGCATAAGTACACGAGTTCAGTACTTCTACGAATGTACAAGAATTCATTTATGTTTGGTTATATTTTTAGGAATATATCCACTAGTTAATGGGGTTTATATGTGCACATGTAAACTTATAAGTTTTTAGTTTTCCCCACTTACTTTAAGTGGGGTGCCTTCTTAACTAGCAGATCTGTGCTCAGAGTCTCAGAGTTAACCCTTTTTCAAGCAGGCTTCTTTGAAGCACGCTCCTGCTTGTACCCCTTTTTGAAGATTTAGGCTGTATAAAGTTTATGCACCCGAATATCTCTTTTTTACAAAAGTAAGAATACTATGTGGTTGTTTGATTATCTGCTTTTCTAGAGTTATGATATGATTACGAATGTCCCCCTCCAGTCTTAGAAATCAGGCATGTTCGTCAATGATGGAGGGGCCACTAATAAATTATAGGTTTGACTCCTGTAAGGAGATAAAGAAAACCTAATATTTAGTAGTGGCCCCGTAATCATTGACGACTGGGGCCCTCCCGACCATCCCCTTCCCATTCGTTGATGCATTAAGGATTTTGGTTTACTTGATATGTCAGTGAAGGAAGAATGACGCCTGAATCAGCGTCTGGTCAAAGATCCACACAAGTACATCCACGATATGATGGAAAGCTTATTGGATAGTTATTCTTATTTTCTTTTTGTTTTTTATTTTTTATGAAGTTTTTTTCGTAGTGAGAACCCAATTCATAATGACTGAAGCCATGAGTGAGGTCGCGTGCGCCCATGATGAAGGCTCCTCAGATTTTAAATGCTCTGCGCGGTAGATTCAAACTACGGTGGATTAGTGTTTGAAGAGGATGCCTTATGTAATAGGCATGTTCGTCAATGATTACGGGGCCACTACTAAATATTAGGTTTTCTTTATCTCCTTACAGGAGTCAAACCTATAATTGTACATGCAGCCTTATATACCCAGTCAGTTAGAACTCACATTACCCAAGTTAATCCTGTAGAAAAACAGGGCATAACAATAATATTAAAGATTTTCCGTATGAAGAAAGGTTGAAGAAATTAGGCTTACATTCGTTAGAGAGACGCAGAGTTAGAGGGAATATGATAGAGGTATTCAAGTGGGTTAGTGGGATTAATAAAGGGGACATGAAAAATGTACTAAAGCTCAGTGATAGCGAAAGAACTCGTACAAATGGTTTCAAATTAGATAAATTTCGTTTCAGAAAAGATATAGGCAAATATTGGTTTGGTAACAGAGTTGTAGATGGGTGGAATAGGCTACCAAGTGATATAGTGGGATCAAGAACGATAGGGAGCTTTAAGATAAAATTAGAAAGGCATATGGACGAGATGGGTTGGGTGTGAGGGGGATCTACCAGGTGTGGGCCAATCGGAGCTCAGCAGACCCCCGTAATCTTGTGTTAATCCCTGACCATTTTGGTGGGGGCAGTACTCAAGGTATTAGTGAGTTGGGCCTATAATTGGGCCTTGTAATTGGGGTTGGTTGTGACAGGGATCTGCCTTGTATGGGCCGATCGGCTTTTTGCAGACTCCCATTTTCTTATGTTCTTATGTTGAAGAAATTAGGCTTACATTCGTTAGAGAGACGCAGAGTTAGAGGGGACATGATAGAGGTATTCAAGTGGGTTAGTGGGATTAATAAAGGGGACATGAAAAATGTACTAAAGCTCAGTGATAGCGAAAGAACTCGTACAAATGGTTTCAAATTAGATAAATTTCGTTTCAAGAAAGATATAGGCAAATATTGGTTTGGTAACAGAGTTGTAGATAGGTGAAATAGGCTACCAAGTGCCATAGTGGGATCAAGTACGATAGGGAGCTTTAAGATACAATTAGATAGGCATATGGACGAGATGGGTTGGGTGTGAGAGGGTGATCTGTCAGGTGTGGGGATCTGCAGATCCCCGTTTTTCTGACCTCTGACCGTTTCGGTGAGGGAAGTCCTAATGGTGTTTTTAAGCTGGGCTTATAATTAGGCCTTATAATTAGGGTTGGGTGTGACAGGGATCTGCCTTGTGTAGGCCAATCGGCTTTCTGCAGACTCCCAATTTCTTATGTTCTTATGTTCTTATACGTGAAGCTAGAATAAATGGTCGAACAACACACAAGACGCACGAACGAGGCTCCACAACGTCTGACTACGTCTGTTAGGCCTACTTCTACTGTAGTCTAAGTGATTATTAGGGACTGCCTTCAAATTGAATTCTTCCCTAGAATGTCTTACGTACATTGATCACAAGAATTCACTAGTAGAGGTCCTTCTCACAGGTGTCGCTCCTGTGTAGCCTATTGATAGCAGTATAATGTTTTCACTTTATATTTGTAGAATAGGTAATCCAGTCTTTGGTAGATGCATTGGCCGTGGGGTTGTCCTGACGTGGCTGGGTTTGCTGCAGGGTTGATCCTAACTTAACTGGGTTAGCACAGATTTTCTCGAGCTCTTGAAGTGGGACCTTGAATACTATCTACCTAGCCATTGCAAAGGTAAAATAGAATCGAGTTAACGCAGGAGTGAACTCACTGACTACTCTGGTCTTTGAAAGAACTTTGATGTAGAACTGAGGTTTGATGAGTTTACTGTCCTTCCGTCCATTGATCACAAGGAAACAGTTTTAAAACAAGTTAAGCAGGTTTACTGTCCTTCCGTCCATTGATCACAAGGAAACAGTTTTAAAACAAGTTAAGCAGGTTTACTGTCCTTCCGTCCATTGATCACAAGGAAACAGTTTTACAAACAAGTTAAGCCGGGGACTTCAGTATTGGAATTGTTTTTCCGTCCATTGATCACAAGAACAATTCTTCCTACTGAGCCCTCAATCTTCTAAACTGTTCTTCCGTCCATTGATCACAAGAAACAGCTTTCCAATTGAGTATCGATCTTAGAATTTCCTGCTGAGGTCACCTCTTTTCTCAGCGTCTTGGCGGTGGTGTGGCTGCGCATCAGAAAGGCGCCTAGGGGTAGGGTGTTGTATGGTGGTTGTGTCCGTGTGGCCTGGAGGTCGGGTGATATCTGGTAACTGTATATCTCGGCTTCCCTGGTCATGGCGGCGATGCGGCTGCGCTCTAGAGTGGCGTGGGGATGTCTGCGTGTTTATGGTGCCATTTCTTGTGTTGTTATTTCTTTCTCTTTTCCTCATTTCTCGGTACTTCAGGATTGTCCATGTTGGTGGATAACTTCTTTCCTGTGGTTGGAGAATGTGTAATTTCGATGCTAATGACTTCTTGTACTTCTTGATAGATCGGTGGATAATGGCTGGCCTTCTGGTTTGCTCTGGGGGCTGCTCATGTGGTTTGCAGGCTGGATGTAGATGGAGTGGACAGTGGTTGCAAGTTTGTAGGTTTTGGGATGTTGCAGGGGAAGTGTAATCGGCGAGAAACTGATCACATGTTTCTCTCTCTTGCGGGGATATATAATTGTCTGCCTTTGAGTAATTTTCTTTGATGCGGGGGAGGTAGCCCTTTTCTTTGATGTGGTGGAGGTAGAGGTGGAGATCTCGGTATGTTGGCTGTGGCGGTAGTGTTGGTGGAGATGGAGATCTCGGTATGTTGGCTGTGGCGGTATAGAGGTGGAGATCTCGGTATGTTGGCTGTGGCGGTAGTGTTGGTGGTGATGGTGGTGGAGATGGTAGAGGTGGAGATCTCGGTATGTTGGCTGTGGCGGTGGTGAGAAGCTTTTTCCGTTATTTCACTTCCTTCTTCCCCATCAAAGCCATGACCATGTGGCTGGAGATAATAACACCAGGCATCATTCTCTCCACCAAAATGATCGTAGGTAGCCAGATAAGGCTTTAAAAACCCTGAGGTGTTTCTTCTTCCTCTGGGTTTTCCTCGACGGCTAACTGAATGTGATAGATCGCTGGGGGACCGTATTCTTCATCTGTGTATACGGTATTCATGTCTTGCATTTGTTCGTCGGCTGCTAGGACTCTGTTGGGCGACATTCTCTTCTTAGCTTGGTCCCTATATCATGGATCGGGCAAGTGGAAGTACAAGCCTTAAAATCGTATGGGTTTATCATAACGATGGGGCTGTCATGGTTCTTCTGTGGGGGCCCGTGTTGTTGAGGGCCTCGGTTCTGTTGTTGGTAGTTCTGGTAAGGTCGACCAGGGTGTTGGTGGGTAGGGTAGATTCGCAGATTTCCTTGTGGGCGGCCTGACAAGGAGGGTTGCGGGCGGCCTTGAAATGAGTACTGCGGTCTGTTTCCCTGATGATTTGATTGCCCGGGTCTTCTGTTACCCGGCGGGTGCGTGGGGAATTTTTTATGGCTCCAACCGTAGAAGTTTTCGGCTGGTTGGCCAACAACTTGCGTACGGCAATGGTGTCTTTTACATACCCCACGGGATCGTAGAGGGCGAAGTGTTCCTTAACACTTGATGGCAGGATCCTTAAGAGTACGCAGAACATTTGTTGTTGTCGCTGCTCTAAGGTGGCCAGAGGGTAAGCGGCTTTTACCTGCTCGTTCACCTCTCCCAGGGTCACGTCCAGATTACCTCCGTACGTGGCCACGTTGATTTTGTTGATGGCTGCAACAGGGCCTAGTGATGGCCGTACAGCGTCTATCACAATAGTCCGGAAGTTTTCCCAAGTCAATTCTGGGGTTACTTGTCCGGCTACCAGGGACACGGCCTTTCCCAGGTGAATTAATAACACAGCGATCTTCTCTTGACCGGTCTGGTATGCCAGGCTTAGTACCAGGCTGACCATCTCTAGGTACGTGCGAATATCTAAGTTTCCGCCTCATACTTGGGTATGGGGATGTGCGAACATGAAGTCATGATGACGTATGTGCACTCTATCTCTTTCCTGATAACTGTGTCAAAAAAAATTTCCTTCCCGAATCAAGAACCACCGTCTGCCGCCAATGTTATGCCAGGTTTTTACTGGGGTTTGATTGGTTTGATTAAGTGGGTTCTTCCTAACTGGAGAAGTCAATATTGCTTTACCACAGACACAGAAAGAAAATAGAGGATAATTATCACAATACGTGCCCTCATTCTATTTATTGGCACAAGAATATCGCATACGTGAAGCTAGAATAAATGGTCACGAACAACACACAAGACGCACGAACGAGGCTCCACAACGTCTGACTACGTCTGTTTGGCCTACTTCTACTGTAATCTAGGTGATTATTAGGGACTGCCTTCAAACCGAATTCTTCCCTAGAATGTCTTACGTCCATTGATCACAAAAATTCACTAGTAGAGGTCCTTCTCACAGGTGTCGCTCCTGTATATTGATAGCAGTATAATGTTTTCACTTTATATTTGTAGAATAGGTAATCCAGTCTTTGGTAGATGCGTTGGCCGTGGGGTTGTCTTGACGTGGCTGGGTTTGCTGCAGGGTTGATCCTAACTTAAATGGGTTAGCACAGTTTTTCTCGAGCTCTTGAATTGGGACCTTGAATACTATCTACCTAGCCATTGCAAAGGTAAAATAGAATTGAGTTAACGCAGGAGTGAACTCACTGACTACTCTGGTCTTTGAAAGAATATTGATGTAGAACTGAGGTTTGTTGAGTTTACTGTCCTTCCGTCCATTGATCACAAGGAAACAGTTTTAAAACAAGTTAAGCAGGTTTACTGTCCTTCCGTCCATTGATCACAAGGAAACAGTTTTAAAACAAGTTAAGCAGGTTTACTGTCCTTCCGCCCATTGATCACAAGGAAACAGTTTTACAAACAAGTTAAGCCAGGGACTTCAGTATTGGAATTGTTTTTCCGTCCATTGATCACAAGAACAATTCTTCCTACTGAGCCCTCAATCTTCTAAACTGTTCTTCCGTCCATTGATCACAAGAAACAGCTTTCCAATTGAGTATCGATCTTAGAATTTCCTGCTGAGGTCACCTCTTTTCTCAGCGTCTTGGCGGTGGTGTGGTTGCGCATCAGAAAGGCGCCTAGGGGTAGGGTGTTGTATGGCGGTTGTGTCCGTGTGGCCTGGAGGTGGGGTGATATCTGGTAACTGTATATCTCGGCTTCCCTGGTCATGGCGGCGATGCGGCTGCGCTCTAGAGTGGCGTGGGGATGTCTGCGTGTTTATGGTGCCATTTCTTTCTCTTTTCCTCATTTCTCGGTACTTCAGGATTGTCCATGTTGGTGGATAACTTCTTTCCTGTGGTTGGAGAATGTGTAATCTCGATGCTAATGACTTCTTGATAGATCGGCGGTTAATTGTTCCCTTTTTGTCTTGGTGTGATGGGCAGAGAAAGAACACAGATAATGGCTGGCCTTCTGGTTTGCTCTGGGGGCTACTTATGTGGCTTGCAGGCTGGAGGTAGATGGAGTGGACAGTGGTTGCAAGTTTGTAGGTTTTGGGATGTTGCAGGGGAAGTGTAATCGGCGAGAAACTGATCACATGTTTTCTCTCTTGCGGGGATATATAATTGTCTTCCTTTGAGTTGTTTTCTTTGATGCGGGGGAGGTAGTCGTTTTCTTTGATGTGGTGGAGATGGTGGAGGTAGAGGTGGAGATCTCGGTATGTTGGCTGTGGCGGTAGTGTTGGTGGTGATGGTGGCGGAGATGGTGGAGGTAGAAGTGGAGATCTCGGTATGTTGGCTGTGGCGGTGTAGAGGTGGAGATCTCGGTATGTTGGCTGTGGCGGTAGTGAGAAGCTTTTTCCGTTATTTCAGAAATATAGCTCATCTAAGTTATTTATGTGGCGAGCACTGGAGTGTTTACAATGACGTCACAGGCAACAATGGCGGGAACACTCTACATGGGAAATGGGTGAATCTGTGGTCTTTTTTTATGTGAGAAACTTATAAATTGTATGCATGCATGTTTACAGCTCAACATTTGGCTTAATCACTATCTGGTCAAGGGACTGCGATCTATAAAATTAACAAAACGATACTATCATTAAGAAATAGGCCTTACAAGCCACCTCCCTGACTCTGGACCAGGATAAACATTCATAAAACACATTCATATAACACATTGTTGGCGAGATTGGATTATTTCTTGATGTGCACCACATCTTCAAGACCTTGTTCGATGTTTTGCAGAGCTTGAGTATTGAATTGAAAGGTAGGCTACTAACAGGCCTGTCCACGAGCGTGTGTGATAGGGGGCGAAATATCCCACTGTTTACATTGTCGTCACACGAGTCAGCTGGAACTCGCACAACTGACGGCCGAGGATGCCAACGGCGCTATAAACTAGTATTTTTTTCTGGAGTTTAATTAAATTATATCGATATTGCCCATATACATATTACAGTATATTCATGCCAAGTTATGACCCTGTAGTAAACTTTGTTTTTGTGTTTCATTCCTGTAGTTCACCTTTAAAGTAACACATGTCATTTAATTAGCAAAATATATATCTGTTATGCCACGTTTTCAAATAACGTGAGATAATCTGATTGCGGTTTCCACCTTAGGAATCAGCGCTAATCATCAACTTAAATAGGCCTACCTCTACTGGGTAGGGATCAGCCTTAACACTCACAAAACACACAGGTGAAGGATATACAGGTTTAATTCTTAACACTCAAAGAGCGGGTGGTGGAGTATATTTGACTGTGCCGCCCAGCGTTTTTTTTGACCATAAACGAGTTTTTTTCCGTGCTCGTTTTCATGCATAAACAAGAGCCAGAGCGTAATACAAGTATGTATCCCTGAAAGTGCGTTAAATGAGCTTTCCAATGACACCAGAACCATCCTTCTACGATCACTGGTTGTCTTGCAACGATCGTGCAACCGAAGGGCAAAATCGGTAAAATACGGTAATTTCCTTACATTATTACGTGTGAAACGAGTGAGGGAGAGTGAAGTAGGGCGGAGTACATCTCAGTAGCTCCACGGCCACCGTGGCGAGCGGTCATGAGGTAACCTACGCTCCTCCCACCGCTCCGCTCTCTCTCAGAGCACATTACGTGCTCAAAATTGCATGCAACTATAGCCGGGCCCCGCCACATAGTCCTAGGTTCTCTCGCCCGGCTATAGCCGGGCGCCGCCGAAGAAGGGTTAATAGCTAGAGTACAATCTCAATATGTCTCTGGAAAAGTAAACATAGAATTTATATATAAAGAATAATAATGTTACAAATGAACATATGAATAATAACTGAGATGCGGGCTGACCAAAATACCACCACCACGTCTAGCCATAAAAGCATAGCGAAGATCACATCTCCAACTACAACATCGGCCGCCGTAGAAAACCCGCAAACACAACACGTCAAAGAAAACAACATAATTAACCTTTTAGTCGCAAATTCTTGTGGGGTACCACAGACAAATGCGCCTAGGATTTATATATGCAGAGTTCCCGTGAGGGTGTCTCGCTAAACCCTTATAACACAAAAGATCGTTTTAGCACTTAGATCTTCTGTGAGTAATGGTCGTGTAATTTCAAATAGTGAAATGCTTTAAGGTAGGGGTGCCTGTGTCTTTCAATTTTGAACTACTGTATCAAGAAATATAACCTAATGAAAGTAATTAAATTAATTCCTGGGTTAATAATAATAATAATAATAATAATATTTATTCAGTTAGCAATTAACAGAGTTGGTACCACATAGTATGTTACAAATATGACATGTACCAGCCTTGCATAATTCCAACTAAGGATAGCCCAATAAGGCCGTTAGGCGTATTTCCAATGGGGTCCTTGTGGGATTAGGTTAGCTGGGGAAATGGGGAGGATAAATAAATAAATAAAGTTACTTATATATAGGTCACTATTGTTGTACTAAAAATATTAAAATATAAGTGAAGGGTTGCCTACACACTTAAGATTTTAATATTAAAGATACAGACTATTAGAGGTCTCTATGTTGAATAATTGGGTTGCCACAATTAACAAAGATCCCAGAATAGAGTTTCTTATTAACATACAGTATTATAGGTTTGAGTCCCGGAGGGAAGAAGGAAAACCTAATATTTAGTAGTGGCCCCGAAATCATTGATGATATGCCTATTAGTATAATAGTCCCCCTTCAAGTGCCCGCGGGTAGCCAATTTGAATCGACCGCCGCGGGGAGAAGGAGTCCTACGTCATAAGGGTAACGCTCATTCTCTTATGGAATCGTCTTATGATTGGGTACTCACTACGAAAAAACTTTCGAAAAAATAAAAAGGGGAAAATAAACTTAAAATATGTTATATATAATGCTTTCCATTTCGGTGGATTTCTTGCATATTCTCTCCCTGACGTTGCTCTTTGAGCCGCCATGTAGAAAATAAAAAAGAAAAATTAACTTAAGAATTGCTATAATAGAGCTTTCAAACTCGTGGATGTCTTTTGTGGATTCTATCCGAGACGCTGAACCAGGCAGCGTCATTCCTTCACTGATATATCAAGATTAAACTTAAGGCATCAACGAATGGGAAGGGGATGGAAGGGAGGGCCCTACATCGTCAATGATTTCGGGGCCACTACTAAATATTAGGTTTTCCTTCTTCCCTCCGGGACTCAAACCTATAATTTATTAGTGGCCCCTCCATCATTGACGATATGCCTGATATCTAAGACTGGAGGGGGTCATTCGTGACAATAAACCACTAACAAATACCATAGGTAGACACAAAGAATCATATAACATTTTAAGCCTTTATTGATTACATACAATAATAAGTAAAAAATTGGAAAGAAAGCAGTGCGGTACTTCAAAGAATATCTGCTTATATTTGACCGATTAGGTACATCTGAGATCTCACATTGAGGTTCATCACAATTGTTGCTTAGGAACTTACTTATATTCCTGTTCAACTACATACAGACACATATATCCTAGGATTATGTATTCTGTCCTTAAAACTTATTTGTACAATCCATATATTTTGTACACTTTGTTCATACTATATACTGTAGTTAATAACTATGATAGATATCTTGTAAAAATAGAAAACATTATTTCAGAGCTGTATAACCAGCTCTTCTATTAAGTATCACAGCTCGTGATCTTATCACATCATCCGGCGGATAATCTTACCTCTTAAGATTAATTTAAATTGTAATAGCACATGGACTAACTAGACCCGCTGCCATAATGCCACACAGGCTAGTGTTGGCTTATCCAGAGCCACAGACAGGTATCGCGTCAAGAAAGTATGATTGGAAGCCCACAATTTAGTGTTAGCGATGTCATCAATTGAAATTTTTGTAAAAAACGAAGAGAGACAGCCCACTTTCTGATGTCGTGGGCTCTGCCCACTACGCCGGGATTACTTTCCCTAATGACGTCCATGAGTAGAGAAGCTAATTTCCTTCTAGTGATGCGAGTACCTGTGCTGTTGACCCATAAAAAGCCTGGTTGTTGAGGTTGTGCCACCCTCATAAATTTGATTAAAGCTTGTACTGGGCACAAGATATGATGCGTATGTCCGCGTTTGAGGTGCCGGTACTGTAAATTCAGTAAATACATGATTACAATGTTCATTCTTTGCTACAAATGTAGGAGACGGAGCAATTTATAAGTGTTCATTCAGTCTCCCAAACCTGAGGCGATTTGGTTCGTTGCTCATCGCCGCCAGCTCAGATACCCTGTTTCCTGTCGCTAAAGCCATAAGGAACGCAGCCTTCTTTAATAAGAAGTCAAAATCCGGCGCATTATTATACTTGCGCAAGTGAAGTAAAGACAGAGCTTTGTCTAGCGACCAGGTAGGCATTAGCTGACGTGGTGGTGGGCGCAGTTTAAAACATGCCCTCTTGAACCATTTCTCCTCTGCCTGTGGTATGGATAGACCAGTTAGGTCGTAAAAGGGGTTTCTAATGGCGGACAAGTGTTTTTTAGAGTGACTACAGAAAAGCGCTTCTGTTCAAACAGATAATCTAAGTATTTAAAAATCAAAGCTACTGACGAGTCTGTTTGCGCCGTTTCTACTATCCAGGTTGTGAACGTTATCCAATGAGATTGGTATTGCCTCCTGGTGGACATAGTGTAATGATTAAGAAACTTATTTGTAACACTCTCCTCATACTGAGTTAACCATTTGGCATTTTGAATGTCCAGAAGGCAAAAGTCAGCGAGGTCTTTAGGTTGCCAATTGTCTCCAAGTGGAAGTACGAGATCGGGAGTGACACCGGGTTCTCGCACCACATTTTCAATTGGTGATACCACACTTGAGCCAGCCAAAGTGGCGCGATCATCGAGACTACGCCCCGGTAACCCCGTAGTTTGTGAACTACTCGACACATGAGTGAAGCGTCTGGAGGCGGAAAAAGATTGATGGAATTCCATTTGTTCCAGTCCTCCATCAAAGCGTTTGGACCCCCCGCCGCAGTTAGTTCCCGGCGGGTTAGGAAGAGAGGGAGTCTGTGGTTCCCTTCTGACGCAAATAGATCCACTTGTGGATGGTATGGCTCTGCAATCATCTGGTTGAAGACGTTTTGCTTTAATGCCCATTCTACTTGTGTGCTCTGTCTCCGGGATAGAGCATCCGCCCAGACGTTCGCCACGCCTGGGAGGTAAGATGCAAGAAGATGAATGCTCAGCTTTTCGGCTAGAGCAAAAATCTGTTCTGACAATTCTAGTAACTCTCGAGACCTCGTTGACCCCTGCTTTTGAATGCAATGTACTGCGTTCAAGTTGTCCATCCGAAAGGCTATTGATTTTCCCTGTAAAGAAGAGCCGTGAGTTTGGAGGAAAAATAAAGGGACTAGAAGTTCTTGTTTGTTGATATGAAAGTTCTCGTCTGGGGACCAAAGACCTTGACCCTGGTGGCCTAGGTTCGACTGATATCCCCAGCCTATTGTCCCTGAAGCATCTGTGTCTATCCATACCGTAGGTGGGGGAGAAACCCACGTCATTATTGAGTGCAATGTTTCCTTCTTTGCCCAAACCGGCAGTAAGTTGTGAATTAATGGAGGAATGGTCCACAATTTCCCCTCCGGCCAGAGTGGGAAACATCTGTTGCCTTCCAAGATTAATCTCTTCACTTTCAACCGGCCCAACTTCACAGTTGGGCCGGTGAGTGAACCGATCAGAGACTCCCACGTCCTTCTCGTCGTGTTCAGACTGTGGAGAAACCGGCACAATATCCTGCAAAATCTGTTGCGGTTGTCCACGCTCTGACTGAGAGTAAGATTGGCTGTGTCCCAGACCAGCCCTATCCACTGAACCACCCGTGTGAGAACAAGGTTCGACTTTGCCAGGTTTGACCTTGAACCCTAGGGTTTGTAATAATAATAATAATAATAATAATTCTTTATTCCAGACACAGAAGATAAATACAGTATAAATACAGTACGACCTAATGGTCCATATCACATACACTTCTCGTGAGAGCACAGGTAATATACACAAAAATATATTAATAAAGAAACAGTAAAATAAAATATACAGTAGGCCTATTTACAGAATGGCATAATAAAGCCCATATCACATTTTGTCACAATATAACACAGGCTAATTAAGGCTATTGCTCAATGTTGGTTAACACCTATTGCACAGATCATTGATCGCAGTTCAATTAGAACTATATATTACAGCACATACTATGTGTCTAGCAGTTTATGCCAGTGAGATATAATACGGGATTCATAAATATGATCACTAGACCAAAGAGCTACGATCAGCGTGTTACTGGAGGATTGCAGTCGCTGCGAAAAGCTGTACACCAGTCTCCTGATGACAGCCCGACAGCACTGCACATCCAACAGTGTGCACACCATACTAGTGCTTTCATATTTAGATAGACCAATGAACATTTTAAGTATATTATGATAGGATGTACACAGACCATTTATGGTGGCTCTCTTGTACTTCCACCACAAATGGGCCGTGTACATAGAGGAACAATATGTCCGGAACAAAGTTACATGTGGAATTTCCTCAAGATGGTGTTACCACGTAAATATAGCTGTCTGCGCTGACGGCCGATATCTGCATCATCTGAGCAATCGTTTGAGATAATGTGTCCCAGGTATTTGATTTTGTTTACTTCTTGAATAATTTGATTATTTGACACAGAATAATTTGACACAGAATGATCCACAGGTACACGTGGAAACGGATGTTGACGATGAAGGATAAGACAGTGGTGGAACGAAAGTCATTGATTGATTATGTATGTGTGGATGAACGAATGAAGAAATCTGTGATGGATGCTAGGGTGTATAGGGGTATTGGAGGGGGTCTGTCTGATCATTATGTAGTGGTAGCTAAGGTTAGGATACAAAAGAAGTGGGTGAGGAGAGCGGGAGGGAGGCGAGAGGAGGGTGGAATGGTGAGGAGGGTGGAGAGGTTGCAGGAGGAGGAAGTCAGGGAGGAGTACAGGAGAGCAGTGGAAAGACGACTAGGTGGGTTCGACCTGGAAGTTATGGAGGAAGTGCAAGAGATGAGCAAGGTGTTTAAGGATGAGATCTGTGCAGCATGTGAGGAGGTGTGTGGAGTGAGGAGAAGAGGGAGGGGAGTGAAAGGTACAGCATGGTGGACAGAAGAGGTAAGAATAGCTGTGGAAGAAAAGAAGAAAGCATATAGAGAGTGGTTGGGTAGTAGAGGGAATGAAGATTCCGAGAGACAGAAACGAGCGAGGTACGTGGAGAGTAAGAGGGTGGTGAAGAGAGTAGTGAAGGAAAGTAAGAGAAGAGTAAATGAGGAATTTGGAAGGAATCTGAGTGTAAAATGGAGGGAGAGTAAGAAACTGTTCTGGAAAGAAATCAAGAAAGTTAGGGAAGGTAGCAAGGGAAACAGTAAGGGTGTGAAAGATAAGAATGGGAGAATGCTAGCCGAGAAGCAAGAGAGAGTCGAAAGATGGAGGGAGTACTTCAGTGAGTTGCTAAATGAAAGGAATGAAGAGCCAGCAAACATAGCTGGATATGGTATGGGAGGGAGAAGAAGAGAAGTAGTGGAGGAGGAGGTGGGGATCAGGAGGTCAGAAGTGTCGGAAGCCATGAAAAGAGTGAAATTGGGGAAAGCACCAGGAACAGATGGAGTGTGTGGGGAAATGTTGAGGTATGGTGGTGAGAGTGTGATAGAATGGGTATGGAAAATGTGCAAACTAGCATGGGAGAAGGGGAGTGCACCCGATGACTGGAAGACTGGCATAATAGTCCCCCTATATAAGGGCAAAGGGGAAAGAGGAGTGTGTGGTAACCACCGAGGAATATGTCTTCCAAGCGTAGTAGGGAAGGTATACAGTAGGGTAGTGATTGAGAGAGTGAGAGTGAGAACGGAGAAATGGGTAGGCGACGAGCAGGGAGGTTTTAGGAAGGGAAGAGGATGTGTAGATCAGATTTTTACCCTGAATTGTGTTGTGGAGAAGTATCTGGAGAAGAAACAAAAGGTGTATGTTGCCTTTATGGACTTGGAGAAGGCCTATGACAGAGTGGATAGAGAAGGTTTGTGGAAAGTACTTACAATATACGGAGTAGAGGGCAAGTTGCTGAAAGCAGTGAAGAGCATGTATGAGGGTGCAAAGGCGGCAGTACGTGTGGAGAGTGAGCAGAGCGAGTTCTTTGACCTGAATGTTGGTTTGAAACAGGGGTGTGTGATGTCCCCGTGGTTGTTTACTGTATATATGGATGGAGTTATGAAAGAAATACTATCAAGAGCAGTGGATGTTGGTGTATCGCTGAAAAGGGAGGGAATTGAGTGGAAGCTACCTATACTGCTGTTTGCGGATGATACAGTTCTGATGAGTGATAATGAATGGGAGTTGCAGGGTCTGGTAAATGAGTTTGGAACAGTGTGCGAAAAACGGAATTTGAAGGTAAATACGGGGAAGAGCAAGGTTATGGTCTTCGAAAGGGGTGAAGTCACAGAGTGTGAGGTGAAGCTGAACGGTCAGGCTATGGAGATCGTCAACTCTTTTAAGTATCTGGGCAGTGTGTTGAGTAAAGATGGGACTATGGATGAAGAGGTGCGGGAGAGGGTACAACAGGGGAAGAGGGTTGTAGGAACGCTAAAAGCAGTAACAAGAAATAGGGTGGTCAGTATGGAAGTGAAGAAGTCCTTGCATGACAGTGTGGTAATCCCGACACTGACTTACGGAAGCGAAGCATGGACGTTGGTTAAGAGACTCAGACCAAGAGTGAGAGCAGTGGAAATGAATTACTTAAGGAGTGCGTGCGGAGTTACATGGAGGGATAGACAGACTAATGAGGAAGTAAGAAGGAGGTGTGGTGTGGAGGTAGATGTGCTGGAAAGTGTGAAAAGGAACAACTTGAGATGGTTCGGCCATATGGAACGTATGGAAAGCGAGAGAATGACTAAGAGGGTGTACGAGAGCGAGGTGGAGGGACAGAGGGGGAGAGGTAGACCGAATATGAGGTGGAAGGATGGAGTGAGGAACTACATGAACGAAGGCGGTGCTGGTTGGGGGGAGGGGCGTCGACTGACTGGGGACAGAGGTGCATGGGGGCGGTTCGTTCGTGGCCACCCCTTCGGGGATCACGGCGTCAGGCAATAGATAGATAGATAGATTGAGTGAGAAATTTGGCAGTTTACTTTTATACAGTAATTTTGATCTAAATATAAGAACAGCACTTTTCAGTGGGTTGAATTTAACACAATGTTTGCTACCAAAAGATTCACATATTTCAAGAAGTTTGCTCAGACCCGCAGAAGACGGTGCAATAATGACCAGATCATCAGCATACATGAGATGGTTGATGATTTTATTCCCACCATAACATCCAATCTGCTCTTTATTCAATTTATCACTTAATTCATCCATATATACATTGAATAAGTAAGGTGAGAGAATACTACCCTGTCTCACACCATTGGTTACTGTAAAGGAATCCGAAATAATGTTACCCCATCTTACATTAAATGTTTGATTGGCATACCAGTATTTCAAGATTCTCAGTATATAGTATGGCACTCCCCTTGTTGCTAATTTATCAAACAGGATATTGTGGCAGACTCTGTCAAATGCCTTACTAGCATCAAGAAAGCATGCAAAAATAGAGCTGTTCATTTTGATGTACCCATCCACTAGCTCCTTCAGAGTGTAGATGCACTGGTCCGTACCATGGTTCTTTTTAAAACCAAATTGATTACTATTAGTTGAGATATACACTGAGATTCTGTCTAAAATTATTAACTCTAGTATCTTACTTACAATACTGGCAAGGGCAATAGGTCTATAGTTGTCTTTTGATGTGATTTTGCCAGCCTTGTCTTTAATTACTGGTATCAAGGTAACGGACATCATAGATTCTGGTAGGAACCCATGGATTAGAAAGCTGGTAAAGCAACTGCTGAGTTTCTCCAAGAGGAGAGTGGAGGAGTACTTCAAATGTTCAGCATATATACCATCAAAACCACAGGATTTGTTAGCATCTAGCCTACTTATTGCAGCCTTGATTTCTTCACTTGTAACTTTAATTGCGTCATACTTTTCTTCTTTCTTACACTCTGTAGTAGCAGCAATGGTATTTCCTTGATGCCCAACAGAGTTAAACAAGGTTTGGTAATGTGTTTTCCAAAGATTGGCTATGTTATTAGTACCAGAGATCCCATCTACACTAACAGGTAGAGGTGTGCAGCTATTATGCATTTTTTTAATATCCTTCCAGAAGGCCATTGTGTCTTTGCTAGCAAAGTTTTTGGCCAATGCTTCTCTTCTTAACAAGTTTTCATTATTTTTTATATATCTGATTGCATACTTGCATCTAGCCTTTAGACTGGTGAACATGTCAAAAATAGGTCCCTGCCTCGGCTTGTTATGATCCAGCCATACACTACGAGCATCTCGGGATGCCTGGTATAGTTCTGAAACATGGTCATTCCACCCAGGTTTGTTAAAAGAGTAATTTTTGTTATGCTTGTGAAATACTATGTCACTAGCCTTAGTAAGACAAGATATAATATTATTATACAGCTGACTGACCTCTTCTCGATGACTAGCATTAACACAATTGGGGTCTTCACAGGTAATGGCATCCTCCCTGCCAGGAACAAGCTCAGAAAGGAGAGTGTGTGTTAAAGTGCAAAATTGCTCACACTCCTCGTCAAGCCCGCCCCATGGCAGTTTTGGATTTACACTATTGTTTGACTCGGTTAATTCTGGCGCTCTTTCCAAACTAGCTGTTAAGGTCAATGGGATATGATCTTCATCTGTATAAGTATACTGAATTTCCATATTTGATATCATATCATGGAAATCAGCACTAGCTACGGTATGATCTAGCCAAGACGTTGAGCCCCATGCTGCACTGACACATGTGTAACTACTATGAGGGAGCATGAGCTGAGAAGAGATAATTAGATCATGCTCACCACAGAAGTTAGTCATATGACTAGCAAACAGAGAGTTAATCATGTCCTTCAGATTAGCATTCCAGTCCCCTATTACAGAGTAGCAGGTGGTATTTAGTTCTTGTAAAAGAGCACTTAGCTCTCCAAGTCATTCCAGGTATTGTTCTTTCTTCATTTTCATTACATTGGTAGGGCAAGTACACACTAAGAATAACTACTTTCCGTTGGATATCTTCTATTTCTATACCTGTACACCATGATAAATTTGTTACAATTGGTTTAACCCGGCTGTCTAAAGAGTCCCTCCACAAAATAGCTACTCCTCCCGGTGGGTGACCTGCTACTAAACCATCCATAGCATCGGTTGTCGAGGCCCCAAACCCATGAAAATTATCACAGATAGTACTGAGGTTACCCAAATCCTGTTTAAAATACCAAGTCTCCTGCAGGCACACAATATCACTGGTATTAAGCACGTCTACTACATCAGGGCGGAGGAGAAGTCCTCTGTTGGTTTTAGGGAGCCCCCTACAGTTATAGGTAGCAATACACAAATTGTTGTGAGATGAAGTAGACTTTATATCCATGATTAAGAGTTGTGGGGAGGGCGGGTTAAAGTCCTCACTTGTTGGTACCGGTACCGGTGCCCTACGTTCTCTCCACCAGTACACCGATGCTTCCTCTGGCCAAAGTTCTTCATCCATAAACACCTCAGGATTTGGACACTCACAGTTGATTCTAAATGAAATATACAAGTGCCTATCAGACCAGGGAATAACTGGCTCAACATCCATACTAAGATCGAGTTGATTGGAGAGATATTCTTTCAAGTCGGATGCCGTCACTCCTGGCTTAAAACCTGTTGCGAATACTTTGGCTATGCGTGGTCTTTGCACTTTTTTAACTGTACTTATCCCCGTACTTTTATTTTTACCCTTAATCCCCTGATGCCTAGAGTTCCTAGGTTGAATTTGCATAGCCATAGAATTCCTAACATTGTTTGACATGTTTGTGGTACCAGCACCTCCATTTAGCCTCTTTTCCCCCTCAGGTATGTGACGAGTTTTACCTTTGGTGGAATGTACTCTAAACCATTGTCCTTGACCAGTACCTTCCCCCTTAATATCACCTGAGGGTGGAGGCGTTGTGGTCCTGTCGGTAGGGGTTGTTGTGGAGCTCCTTTCCGTCGCAGGTGTTGTAGTGATGCCTTGCGCGTTGCCTGTGCGTACCGCTATATTATAGGACCCAGGTGCTGCTGTACTTCTTGTAGCTGGTGACCCGCTCCCGATGCTCCTCACTGCAGGGTTGACGTCACTAATTTCCCCAGAGGCAGAATTTTTGTTGATGTTAGGGTTAGGCCTACCTCGGGTTGTCTCGTTGGTACTGCTCGTTGTGGCTGTGGCTTCCTGTGTGAAAGAGGAGGCGCCATCTGATGTACAGCAGCTGATAGTGGTCGCTGCAGGGTTGGCATCAGTAATTTCGCCATTGGCAAAAGTTTCAACGGAGTTAGGCCTTCCTCGGGTTGTTTCGTCGGTTCTGCTCGTCGTGTCGTGGACATTTGTGTATGTGGCCGTGGACTCCTGTGTAGTGGAGGGGGCGCTATCTGATGTAGTGCGACTAGTAGTGGACTCTGGTGTGGTGGACTCTGGTGTGGTATTTATGGGCTCTGGATTGGCGTCATTTACAGCTGCAGTAGGCCTAGGCCTAGTTGAGGGAGAACCGCCTGAAGACATTAAATTTATTTGGGATTGACTGTAGTCCTCAATCACTAACACTACTACTCAGATCACCAGTTGCACTCAATAAGTCCTTCATACAATCATTTTGGGCTGTGGAACACTTTCTCAGACTAGCAACTTCTGATTGGGTTTTCTTGATCTCACTAAGGAGCACAGTAACGTCAACATGATCAAATTGGATGGGTGGGAGTTTACCAAGGTTATGGGCAACAAATGTAGGTATATCTTCGGTAACATTCAAGACAGCTAGAGCCGCCTTATTTACCAAGTTTCTTTATATTTTTTCCAGGGAATATAGTGTTTAATTGTTGTTTATCATGGTTTGAGTGGAGGATTTGCATTAACTTACCCATTATTCATTAATCTGAAGATACTCTGTCAAATGGCACCATTTATTGGGTGAATCGCGCTTTTACAGTAGGTAAGGACAATTGTGGGGAGGCCATGCACGCTTCCAAAATGTACAAATATTATATTAGATTAGATTAGATTAACCTAACCTAACCTAACCCTAATATAATATAATATAATATAATATCGTTTTTGTGAGTAACGTTCAAGCCATTTATTGGGTGAATCGCACTCACCGCATCTTTCAAAACAAGAAGAAGAGGATCCAGGTCGAAGGATTCATTGGGTGCAATGCTTTGTTTACGTTCGGGACATTATTTTCGTATAATCGGGTTTTTTCAAGTGTCGATAACGAAATTCCTCCATGCGGACTATAATGAGAAAAATATGGCGAGTCTATTGGTCCCTATTTTCCCTAATAAATTATTTCTAATAAGGCGGCGAAAGAGGTCTTGAATGTTATCATATCTTCCATGGAGGTATGATAAATATCATACCTCCATGATATCTTCACCTTTTTCCAAAATCAGCCTAATAATGTCTTTTATATTCTCACTGTTTTTATTGGGACCCTGTCTTTTCCTTTGCCTTAGTATCGGCTCTCTCTCCTAGGATAAACTTATAAACTATAATGGAAAAGGACAGGTTGAGAATAAAAGAAGATTGTTTCCCCGTGGGCATTCTCACCCCAGCCTCACTATTGTGAGGCTGATCTTTTCCTCCACACTCCCTCTAGGTAGTCCTTAACACTCAGTGCAGTGGTCTCATTCCACATGTTTAGGTCGTTCAGGCCAAGCAGGTAGATCACTATTCCGTCGAGCCCCCATTCATACCTTCCTACCACTGCATTCCATTCCTCCGCACCAATTTCTTGCACTATGGATCTTAGCATTACCCGCCTTTCTCCTTCATATTTTCTGCACTTTAGGAGGATATGCTCCACAGTCTCATCCTCCCCGCTCTCGCACATCTTGCATGCCTTGTTGCCTTCATTTGACCATCTATATGTTCTGGTGTTCAGCTCAAGCGACTTAGTTCGGGCCTTGAAGAGGAGTTCACCTCCAATGCTCCCATCGTAGAATGGCTCCCTTCTTGGCTGTTGCTTACACATGTACCATTCTAGTGAACTCTTGTTTCTCATATTCCCCGCCCATTCGTCCCTTGCTACGCTTTGTACCCGTTTGCCGATCTCTTTCTTCCATCTCTCATGGCTCCACATTTCCATACTTTCCCCCATAATGATACCACGCATTCTGTACTTCTCTATCTTTCTGTCGCACATCTTGTTCCACTTACTGCTCTCCTTAGCCCATTCAAACACCTTTCGTGCCCATCTATCACCATTCATTTTTCCAGTCTGACCCGGTACCGTAGGACTCCCTTGTCTATTCTTTCTTCAAAGGAGCTCCACCCCGCGTCACCTCTCAAGGCTTCTACTGCAGTGTACTTGTTCGCTCCCAGTGCGAGCCTTCCGACCCTATTCTGGGCAACTTCCAGCTTTGCCATGTCATTCGCTGTCCACGGGATGGTTTCCAGACCATACATCAGGCCTGGCACCGCCATACCTTTCCATACTCCTCGCACTACTTCATACTTGTTCGCTCTACACCTTGCAGCACTGCCAAGTCTTCCCACCCACTGGCTCGCTCTTGTTAGTCTCTCATCTTTTGTTTTCTCGCATCCTCTTGCATCCACTGTCATTCCCAGGTACTTGTATTCATTTGTTTGGGTAATAATATTATTCCCAAGTAGCCACGTCGCACCCACATCCGTTTTATCTCCATTCACTACTAGTACTTTACTTTTCTCCCTGCTAAAGCTCACATTCAGATCATTCCCATATTCGGACACCACATCTAGCATCCTCTGTAGATCCTCTCGGTTGTCGCTCATGATCACTACATCATCTGCATATAGCAAGATACCCAGACGTTCGTTCCCAATTAGTGTTCCCCTGCCGGCTTCTTTCATTCTTGCAACTAGTTCCTCTGTGTACATCCCAAACAGGAGGGGGGATAGCCCACAGCCCTGTCTAACTCCCCACTTGTTTTCGACCCAGTCTGTCTCTATATCCCCCATACTGTATCTAGCCCTGGTATTCTCATACATACTTCCTATGATATTTATTATCTTTTCACTCACACCTACTGTTTCAAGCAGCCTACACAACTTGTACCTGTTCACTCTGTCATATGCTTTCTCTATGTCTAGGAAGGCGAAGTATCCCTTCCGTCCGGACTTTTTCGTATTCTCTATCACTTCTCTCACTACGAACATGTTATCTTCCCCTCTTCTGTCCACTCGAAACCCATTCTGTTCTTCTCCCATCACTCTGTTCCTTTCAAAGATCCCTTTCAGCCTTTCATTCAGCACCCCACAGAACACCTTGGAAATTGTGTCCGTTAGCGTTATTGGTCGGTAGTTTTTCAGGTCTTTCTTACTCTTGTGACCCCCTTTGTGCAGGAGGGTCACCCGGCTCTCGTTCCATTTATACGGTACCCTCTCTACTGACCACACTTTCTTAAAAAGTCCATACATGCCTTCAATTACTCCATTCCCACCCTCTTTGTAGAATTCATATGGGATCTCGTCGTTTCCTGCGGCTTTACCATTCTTCAGTTTCTTGACACATTTCATTATCTCTTCCCTACTGATCTCGTAATCCATATTTTCATCTACTGGTATCTTTCTTCCTATTATCAGGTTGGGTTCGCCCCTATCCTCCACCTCATTCGCACCCCCTATGTTTTCCCAGAATTCTTTTACTGCCCTAGCTTTCTCCGGTTTCCCTCTCACCTCTCTTCCGTTCACCATTATCACTTCCACATTCACTCTTTCACTCTCTTGTTCTCCCCTTAGGAAGTCATACCATTCTCTACTGACCTCACCGCCTCTTGCCTTCAACTCATCTACTACATCCTTATCGGCTTTTACTCTCGCTTTCCTTATTAAACCTCCTGTTATACTTTTGTGCTTCCTGTATTCCTCCCATGCTTCCTCATATGCGACCCGTTCATTCTCACCGTTGTCCTTGGACCTCCTTAGTCTTCTACACCTTCGGTTGCTCTCTTTTCTTTTTTTTCTGGCAGATTCGATGTCTTGGTTCCACCATCTCCTCTGGGGTCTCCTATTATTTCCTTTCTTTTTCCTCCCGACTCTTCTTTCAGCTACTTCTTTCACTGTCTTGGTGAATTCTTCATTAATTCTGTCTACCCCTCCGTCATCCCTCCAGTTCACACGCTCTAGTTCTTCCCCGAATTTTACCCAGTCCGCTTGTTTCAGTTTCCATTTCTTACCCTTTGGTTTCCTAGCTTCCTTTCTCTCCCTCCCACAGGTATACTGTATCCACAACATATTGTGGTCACTTGTCACATCCATTCCTCGTTCTTCGTCTATCCTCATGTATTCCACGTTCTTCCTTGCATTCTCATTCACCAAGATATAATCAATCGCAGATTCATTGTCTCTTCCGGCCCATGTCACTCGTCCCTCTGCGATAGTTTCATTTAATATTTCCAGTTCATGCTCCTCAGTGAAATCCCTTAGCAGTTGTCCATTCGTGTTCACTTCCTCACCCAGGATTCCGATGTGTCCGTTCATATCGCCCATTACGATCACCTGTTCTCGTCTATGTTCGTTTACCAGTCTTCTCATTAGGTCATATTTCCTTTCATTATCACGTCTGGCATCCGGTCCCTGTACCGTCATGTAGCATATAATCAGTAGGATCCTTTCAGTCTTTCCTTTTGCCTTGTAGTTCAGGTAAGCTGCCATCATATCTTCACTCATCTCGCATTCGCCGACTTTTAACTCTTCAACCTCTATATCCATGTTCTTTCTCACTATTAGGCCTATACCTCCACCCTTTTTCTTCCATTTACTGCGCCCCTTCCCAGTCATTCTGTAGTTTTCCGTGTACAGTTCCACTCTTTCACGTAGCTTTGTCTCTGTTATACCGAGCACATCTATACCCCCCTCATACAGTACTTCACTCATGTCTTCCATTTTTCCCACTTCCCATCCATTCACATTTAGGCACCCTAATCTAATGCCGTTCCTATACTGCTGATTCCTGGTTCACATTTCCCGGGGGTTCTCACTCTCATTGCCGGAGTCAGGAGTCCCCCTGTCCTCTCTCTCGGCTGGGGTCTCTCCGTCCTCTCTCACGACTGGGGCCTCGGTTGGGTTAGTTACCTCATTCCCGGGGATTGTTTCCTCTTGGCCTTCCCTAGGGGCAGGTTCTTCCCTGGTTTCATCCCTGTGCGTCGGCTCATTCTCCCCTCCCTCTCCAGGTACTGCTTCTTCGGCTTCTACCATTATATCGGTCTCCTCTGTTCCTGGTTCTCTCCCCGTTTCCTCGTTACCGTTTGTTGATCCCTCCCGGGTTTCTTCATGGTCCGGGTCTTGCCCATCCCTGGGGGCCCTTTTTTTCAGGCGCCCCTTGTGTAACCTTTCGCTAGCCAGGAACCATTCCAGGGTCCTGTTTCCGAGGAGTCTTATCCCCTCGTTGTTTAGATGTACTCGGTCTCCTGCGAATCTATTGCCTGTGAGTTCCTGGTCTAGATCTAGGAAGCTCACTCCTATATTCTCATTCCTCATGTGCTCCATTTTCATCTTGTATACCTCTTCTGCTATTTTCTTATTTACTCTTCTTCGGGTATATTCATAGGACATGTTTTCTCTGGGTCGTCTTAGTATACCCATAACTCCTACACGCAGATTCTTTTTGTGTGTCTTAATTATCCTGATTCCCTCAATCACTTCTCTTACGGTGTTCTCAGCTCCCTGTTGCATGAGGTCGTTTCCACCACCCTGGATGATTAGGGTTCCTTCCTGTAGCTGTTTCCCGCATTCCTTCGCCTCTTCCATTATATCCTTTATACCTTTCCCTTTCAGGCACATGTTCTTGCCTCCATCTTCACCTGTTTTCTTACTTTACCGATCATGCTGTCCCCCACTATTACCCTTGCTGTCCTCCTGCGATTTATTTCTTGTCTAAGTGCACTGCCCTGGTCTGTGGGGTCCGTCCTCACAGGGGTGGCCATAGGGCTAGCTCCCATTCGGTTTCTCTCATCTTCATTTACACTATCATTTTCTTCTGCAGCTTCCCTATTTTCCCCTGTAGTATGTCTGGGTCTGCAGTTGTTTGTACTTGGTTGCTGGGCTTGCTGGTTCTCTGGGGCTGGAGCTGCCGCGCCCGCCGCCGCCGTTTGTGTGCATGTACACACGCGTGTTTTTTCCTCCAGTTTCCTACTCAATTCTGCATTTTTCTCTATCAGACCTTCTATGCCCCCATTCAACTCCATTATTTCCCTCTCCATGCATTCCCTACACAGCACAGTCCTCTGGTTGATCTGCCTCTGTGTCATACCCTCTACGCCCATTAAAACATGTGGGTGCCACGTCCCGCATTTGGAACATTCTACCAGTGTGTCTCCTCTCACCGCTCTCCCAGTCCCAGTTCGTCTCGATGCCATTTCGCCAAATTGCCAACCTGCGGCTTATTTTACCTCAAGGCACAATCTAGGGGAACTAATCTACTTTATACTCAACAAGATGTTCCGTAGTTGTAGTTATATCCTGGATTTTCGAGCTATTTTCCGCGGACGCACGACCTCTTGACCCCGTGACCTCCGACGGTGTCGTTTTTTTTTTACTGGCATCAGCGCACAATTCAAATAGTCTATTCTTGGAGGACACAATCACTTCCTCATCATAGAATTCAGCACACAGTTTAGTTAACTCGTCAGTACCCAGATAATTGGTTTTATTAGTCAGGAAACATAGTAGCTCGTCAATAATAAGTCCATCTTGGTTAGGGTGAGTTGGTCCCTGGTTTGAGATTGTCGGTTCGGGAGCCATGTTATTGTGATGGCTGATTGAAACAGTAGGTGTGAGTGAAAAGATAATAAATATCATAAGAAGTATGTATGAGAATACCAGAGCTAGATACAGTATGGGGGATATAGAGACAGACTGGGTCGAAAACGGTTGCTAGACTACTCGGCCCACGGGACAGCTCGGCCAGGACAACTCGGCCAACGGCGAGACAGCTCGGCCCAGTAAAAACGAGACAGCTCGGCCCACAGCGAGACAGCTCGGCCCAGTAAAACCGAGACAGCTCGGCCCCGAGTTAATTGCGAGACAACTCGGCCTTTCACAACCCTTATTTGCTTCGACAACATAAAAACGGTATAGATGGCTATATTGATCATTTTGGAATCGCTATGTCCCTATCTATTTATGTATCTATCCTAAAGAAAACTGAAATTTTTGCAAAAAAAAACAAAAAAACATCCGGTGGCAATTCAACACCCACCCTTTCAATATCTGAGGCAAGGGTATGAACACATTGTTTTCCTTCCCTCAAACCTTCGCCATGGACAGCTTTGAATATTTCTCTCATCACCGTTAATTTAGAAGAAAAACTATCAGACGGCATGTACAGGTGACCTCTGTTGACCATATCAATCCATGATTTGTTTACAGATACACAGTTCGCTGCCATGTAACCTAAATCAGGATATTTTTTAGAGAATTTGCTCACAACATAGCCACCTACAGTATATACAACAAGGCCTGTTCTTCTATTTCCTCACAACATAGCCACCTACAGTATATACAACAAGGCCTGTTCTTCTATTTCCTCACAACATAGCCACCTACAGTATATACAACAAGGCCTGTTCTTCTATTTCCTCACAACATAGCCACCTACAGTATATACAACAAGGCCTGTTCTTCTATTTCCTCACAACATAGCCACCTACAGTATATACAACAAGGCCTGTTCTTCTATTTCCTCACAACATAGCCACCTACAGTATATACAACAAGGCCTGTTCTTCTATTACCTCACAACATAGCCACCTACAGTATATACAACAAGGCCTGTTCTTCTATTTCCTCACAACATAGCCACCTACAGTATATACAACAAGGCCTGTTCTTCTATTTCCTCACAACATAGCCACCTACAGTATATACAACAAGGCCTGTTCTTCTATTACCTCACAACATAGCCACCTACAGTATATACAACAAGGCCTGTTCTTCTATTTCCTCACAACATAGCCACCTACAGTATATACAACAAGGCCTGTTCTTCTATTACCTCACAACATAGCCACCTACAGTATATACAACAAGGCCTGTTCTTCTATTACCTCACAACATAGCCACCTACAGTATATACAACAAGGCCTGTTCTTCTATTTCCTCACAACATAGCCACCTACAGTATATACAACAAGGCCTGTTCTTCTATTTGCTCACAACATAGCCACCTACAGTATATACAACAAGGCCTGTTCTTCTATTTCCTCACAACATAGCCACCTACAGTATATACAACAAGGCCTGTTCTTCTATTTCCTCACAACATAGCCACCTACAGTATATACAACAAGGCCTGTTCTTCTATTTCCTCACAACATAGCCACCTACAGTATATACAAGGCCTGTTCTTCTATTACCTCACAACATAGCCACCTACAGTATATACAACAAGGCCTGTTCTTCTATTACCTCACAACATAGCCACCTACAGTATATACAACAAGGCCTGTTCTTCTATTTCCTCACAACATAGCCACCTACAGTATATACAACAAGGCCTGTTCTTCTATTTCCTCACAACATAGCCACCTACAGTATACACAACAAGGCCTGTTCTTCTATTTCCTCACAACATAGCCACCTACAGTATATACAACAAGGCCTGTTCTTCTATTTCCTCACAACATAGCCACCTACAGTATACAACAAGGCCTGTTCTTCTATTTCCTCGCCACATAGCCACCTACAGTAGACACAACCAGCCCCGTTCTTCTATTCGCGCACAACATAGCCACCTACAGTATATACAACAAGGCCTGTTCTTCTATAATTGTACTAGGTGATTTTGATGAATTGTTACATGCTCCTACGCAACTATTTTCACCTTCATGCAACTCATCAGACAGCTCATCAGTCATATTATCCATTTCAAAGTCCATATCCTTGAATAGCAAGCTAGTTGGGCAAATTTCTAGGCCCAGTTCACGGTCATAGGAGTTTGGTGCCTCTGGAGTTGCACCTGACACCACCCCATAAATAACACACTCATCATTATCAGCATGTTGGCTAATGTTGCATTTGTCACTGATCAGGGCGACTTCTCTTCCTAACAAATATTTGTTCAGTCTATATTTAAAGTGGACTGAATCTGGGTGATCCTGAGGTCCACTCATTTGCCTGATGCACCCAAAGAAATGTTCTAGGCAATCTTGATTTAGTCTTCGGGTCATTATATAATCAAGCTGATGACTGTTCTTTAGCATAGCCATTAATCCTATGAGTGAATTGCAAGATGATAATTGTTATGCCCTGTTTTTCTACAGGATTAACTTGGGTAATGTGAGTTCTAACTGACTGGGTATAGAAGGCTGCATGCACAAAACAAGGTATGAGGAATAGAGAACACAAAATAAACACACGGTAACAAGACACACGATCACTTTTATTGATGAACACACTTCTATAGTTTCCTTGATGATGATTAATATGAAGCATAAGAAGGTATGAATACTCGTACAAGACAAATGATAGAATTGAACAACTAGCATTAAGTGGATCTGGATGGAGCCTAGTCTCCCACTTCCAACGTTCAGGTATTAATCTTCTGATCACTGGCTTTATTCACAAGTTTATATACTGGAAACCATCAATGTTACTTATAGATTCATATTCACTGTTAGATTTATCACTGGTAGCTCTGGTGCACAAGTAGTAGTTCACAGACTAGATTAGACACGCGTATTTTAGAGCACGGGAATTCTAGTAACCTCAGGGGGTACTGATCTAAGTTTTATATTCTTGTATCAGAATTACATAGAACGCAAATCAGTGGGCGAACATTCAGATATCACTAGGGTTTCACTTCTATGTAATAATATCTGGATATATGGGTAATTACGAGAGTTAATATCGCCTGTTAATTAATAAACACTGATACGCTTAGCACTTCCTAATGGAATGGTTATATATGAATTATACTGGGGCAAAGATATAGCCACTTCATAGAAATATTAATAAGTGAGTCTCTAAATAGCACTGTAACACTGTAGTGCTGATAGAGTGAATCTTGGGTCGTAGCACAATACGACACAAGGATAGTGCCGCTATGTCGTATCAATACTGGTGGCATCTCCGGTTAATATTATATATACACTTAATTACTAGAAGAACAAGGCAAGGGGGCGACTGAGCACGGGGGTACATATATCTATACTCGTCATGGAGAGAGAGATACGAGGTAGCTTTCCTGCATCTCTCCTGATAATCGTCTGCAGATTGGTCATAGTGAGTTTATCCGAATTAACAGGCCTAAATCAATACAATAACTGGCATAGGGTTATCGGGTGTATAGAGTCGTGGTTAAGGGTTGGGAATATAATAGTTAGTGGATAAAACAACGGGAGGTTAGAGACATAGAATTGGGGGGGACTATGATTGTTATATAACTAAATACAGGGCTGACGTAATCACGTTCTGATTTGGTGTGAAATGGAAGCTAACGTGTCTTAGATCGCCTCGAACCTACACAATGAAAGTATTATAGTCTGTATGGTGGTTACATAATTAAATACATACTTAGGTGGTACATCAAGAATATCAGTGAGTAAAGTATTGTGGTTTGTATATTAGAAGACTGTGATTGAGAGACGTATAATATGTGGAATGAATTGAGAGAGAGAGAGAGAGACCAAATCGGGAATGGAAAAGGGGCCTGGGATCTCGTTGGGGATGGGAGTTTCGCTCTCAGGATTTTCGTTCCTGTGGCTCGTTAGGGTTGGAGGTTTCGCTCTCAGGTTTTTCGTTCCTGTGGTATTTTAATAATATTCCTTTCTGAAAGGAATAGAGTGAGCTTGACACAGAGTTACATACTCTCATGGTGCTCACTGTGTCAATCATACTTGTCTGTTCATCAAAATACATTCCATATCCACAGCGAAGTTTCTTATCACCATAGTTGGAGGAATTCATGACGTCAAACCAGTTATCTGCTAGTAAGATGAACTTAGCCGTTTCTTTCCAGTTTTTAGACTCCAGAACTCCTTTCTCGCCTAAAAACATGATTGAACTTGCACAGCTCTCTGACAACAACTGTGTTGCATATTTCACATGTTGTCTTTGCTGACCAGTGACTGTGAGGTGAATATCACTCACTTTGTAAGCTAATTATCCATTTCTGTTTTGGTATTGAGCAGCATTACGTGAATGCATGCAGCAGAAACTATATCTCCGTTCTGCAACTCAACCCCTAAATCAATAAAATTATTCCTGATTAGCTTTAACAAATGAGGAACATCAGCAAATACAAAAATGTCTTTATCAGCCACTGGATTTTTGAAAGAAATTTGATTATGTTTGAGAGGATCTATAACCTTGAGAGGCCGATAACCTTGGTAAACTCCCACCCACCCAATTTGATCATGTTGACGTTACTGTGCTCCTTAGTGAGATCAAGAAAACTCAGTCAGAAGTTTCTAATCTGAGAAAGTGTTCCTCAGCCCAAAATGACTGTATGAAGGACTTATTGAGTGCAACTGGTGATCTGAGTAGTAGAGTGCTAGTGATTGAGGACTACAGCCAATCCCAAGGAAATTTAATATCTTCAGGTGGCTTTCCCTCAAATAGGCCTAGGCCTACTGCATCTGTAAATGACACTAATCCAGAGCCTATAAATACCACCTGCAGTGTCCACTACCAGCCGCACTACATCAGATAGCGCCCCCTCCACTACACAGGAGACCACGGCCACATCCACAACTGTCCACGACACAACGATCAGAACCGACGGCGACGACTCCGACGAGACAACCCGAGGAGGCCTAACTCCGTTGAAACCTTTGCCACAGGGGAAATTACTGATGCCACCACCAGCTGCTCCACACCAGGTGCCAGTGGCGCCTCCTCCATCACACAGGAAGCCACAGCCATAACGAGTAGAACCAACGAGACAACCCGAGGTAGGCCTAACATCAACGTAACTTCTGCCACTGAGGAAATTAATGAAGTCAACCCTGCAGTGAGGAGCGTCGGAAGCGGTACACCCGCTATAATGAGTATAGCAACACCTGGGGCCTATAATGTAGCTGTAAGTACAGGCAACGCGCAAGGCATCACTACAGCACTTGCGACGGGAAGGAGCTCGACGACAACCCCTATCGACAGGATCACAACGCCTCCACCCTCAGGTGATAAGGGGGAGGGTACTGTTCAAGGACAATGGTTTAGGGTACATTCCACCAAAGGTAAAACTCATCACATACCTGAGGGGGAACAGAGGCTGAATGGAGGTACCGGTACTGGTACCACAAACAATGTTAGGAATTCTATGGCTGTGCAAATTCAACCTAGGAACTTTATGCATCAGGGGATTAAGGGTAAAAATAAAAGTACGGGGATAAGTACAGTTAAAAAAGTGAAAAGATCACGCATAGCCAAAGTATTCGCGACAGGTTTTAAGCCAGGAGTGATGGCATCCGACTTGAAAGAATATCTCTCCAATAAACTCAGTCTTAGTATGGATGTTGAACCAATTATTCCCTGGTCTGATAGGCACACATATATTTCATTCAGAATAAACTGTGAGTGTCCAAATCCCGAGGTGTTTATGGATGAAGAACTTTGGCCAGAGGAAGCATCGGTGTACTGGTGGAGAGAACGTAGGGCACAGGTACCGGTATAAACAAATGAGGACTCTATAACTACGGTAACCCACCCTCCCAACAACTCTTAATCATGGATATAAAGTCTACTTCATCTCCCAACAATTTGCGTATTGCTACTTATAACTGTAGGGGGCTCCCTAAAACCAACAGAGGGCTTCTCCTACGCCCTGATGTAGTAGACGTATTTAATACCAGTGATATTGTGTGCCTGCAGGAGACTTGGTATTTTAAACAGGATTTGGGTAACCTCAGTACTATCTGTGATAATTTTCATGGGTTTGGGGTCTCGACAACCGATGCTATGGATGGTCTAGTAGCAGGTCACCCACCGGGAGGAGTAGCTATTTTGTGGAGGGACTCTTTAGACAGCCGGGTTAAACCACTTGTAACAAATTTACCATGGTGTACAGGTATAGAAATAGAAGATATCCAACGGAAAGTAGTTATTCTTAGTGTGTACTTGCCCTACCAATGTAATGAAAATGAAGAACAATACCTGGAATGCCTTGGAGAGCTAAGTGCTCTTTTACAAGAACTAAATACCACCTGCTACTCTGTAATAGGGGACTGGAATGCTAATCTAAAGGACATGAGTAACTCTCTGTTTGCTAGTCATATGACTAACTTCTGTGGTGAGCATGATCTAATTATCTCTTCTCAGCTCATGCTCCCTCATAGTAGTTACACATGTGTCAGTGCAGCATGGGGCTCAACGTCTTGGCTAGATCATACCGTAGCTAGTGCTGATTTCCATGATATGATAACAAATATGGAAATTCAGTATACTTATACAGATGAAGATCATATCCCATTGACCTTAACAGCTAGTTTGGAAAGAGCGCCAGAATTAACCGAGTCAAACAATAGTGTAAATCCAAAACTGCCATGGGGCGGGCTTGACGAGGAGGAGTGTGAGCAATTTTGCACTTTAACACACACTCTCCTTTCTGAGCTTGTTCCTGGCAGGGAGGATGCCATTACCTGTGAAGACCCCAATTGTGTTAATGCTAGTCATCGAGAAGAGGTCAGTCAGCTGTATAATAATATTATATCTTGTCTTACTAAGGCTAGTGACATAGTATTTCACAAGCATAACAAAAATTACTCTTTTTTAACAAACCTGGGTGGAATGACCATGTTTCAGAACTATACCAGGCATCCCGAGATGCTCGTAGTGTATGGCTGGATCATAACAAACCGAGACAGGGACCCATTTTTGACATATTCACCAGACTAAAGGCTAGATGCAAGTATGCAATCAGATATATAAAAAACAATGAAAATGTATTAAGAAGAGAAGCATTGGCCAAAAACTTTGCTAGCAAAGACACATTGGCCTTCTGGAAGGATATTAAAAAAATGCATAATAGCTGCACACCTCTACCTGTTAGTGTAGATGGGATCTCTGGTACTAATAACATAGCCAATCTTTGGAAAACACATTACCAAACTTTGTTTAACTCTGTTGGGCACCAAGGAAATACCATTGCTGCTACAACAGAGTGTAACAAAGAAGAAAATATGACACAATTAAAGTTACAAGTGAAAAAATCAAGGCTGCAATAAGTAGGCTAGATGCTAACAAATCCTGTGGTTTTGATGGTATATATGCTGAACATTTGAAGTACTCCTCCACTCTCCTCTTGGAGAAACTCAGCAGTTGCTTTACCAGCTTTCTAATCCATGGTTTCCTACCAGAATCTATGATGTCCGTTACCTTGATACCAGTAATTAAAGACAAGGCTGGCAAAATTACATCAAAAGACAACTATAGACCTATTGCCCTTGCCAGTATTGTAAGTAAGATACTAGAGTTAATCATTTTAGACAGAATCTCAGTGTATATCTCAACTAATAGTAATCAATTTGGTTTTAAAAAGAATCATGGTACGGACCAGTGCATCTACACTCTGAAGGAGCTAGTGGATGGGTACATCAAAATGAACAGCTCTATTTTTGCATGCTTTCTTGATGCTAGTAAGGCATTTGACAGTCTGCCACAATATCCTGTTTGATAAATTAGCAACAAGGGGAGTGCCATCCTATATACGGAGAATCTTGAAGTACTGGTACGCCAATCAAACATTTAATGTAAGATGGGGTAACATTATTTCGGATTCCTTTACAGTAACCAATGGAGTGAGACAGGGTAGTATTCTCTCACCTTACTTATTCAATGTATATATGGATGAATTAAGTGATAAATTGAATAAAGAGCAGATTGGATGTTATGGTGGGAATAAAATCATCAACCATCTCATGTATGCTGATGATCTGGTCATTATTGCACCGTCTTCTGCGGGTCTGAGCAAACTTCTTGATATATGTGAATCTTTTGGTAGTAAACATTGTGTTAAATTCAACCCACTGAAAAGTGCTGTTCTTATATTTAGATCAAAATTACTGTATAAAAGTAAACTGCCAAATTTCTCACTCAATAATCAAATTATTCAAGAAGTAAACAAAATCAAATACCTGGGACACATTATCTCAAACGATTGCTCAGATGATGCAGATATCGGCCGTCAGCGCAGACAGCTATATTTACGTGGTAACACCATCTTGAGAAAATTCCACATGTGTAATTGGGAAACTAAAGTCACTTTGTTCCGGACATATTGTTCCTCTATGTACACGGCCCATTTGTGGTGGAAGTATAAGAGAGCCACCATAAATGGTCTGTGTACATCCTATCATAATATACTCAAGATGTTCATTGGTCTCTCTAAATATGAAAGCACTAGTATGGTGTGCACACTGTTGGATGTGCAGTGCTGTCGGGCTGTCATCAGGAGACTGGTGTACAGCTTTTCGCAGCGACTGCAATCCTCCAGTAACACGCTGATTGTAGCTCTTTGGTCTAGTGATCATATCTATGAATCCCGTATTATATCTCACTGGCAGAAGCTGCTGCACACATAGTATGTACTGTAATGTAATATAGGTCTAATTGAACTATGAGCAATGATCTGTGCAATAGGTGTTAACCAACATTGAGCAATAGCCTTAGTTAGCCTATCTGTGTTATATTGTGACAAAATGTGATATGTGCTCTATTCTGTAAATAGGCCTACTGTATTTTTATTTTATTGTGTCTTTATTAATATATCTTTGTGTATAATTATTATCTGTGCTCTGACGAGAAGTGTATGTGATATGGACCATTAGGTCGTACTGTATTTATACTGTATCTATCTTATGTGTCTGGAATAAAGAATTATTATTATTATTATTATTATTATTATACTAAAATACCACAGGAACGAAAAACCTGAGAGCGAAACCTCCAACCCTAACGAGCCACAGGAACGAAAATCCTGAGAGCGAAACTCCCATCCCCAACGAGATCCCAGGCCCCTTTTCCATTCCTGATTTGGTCTCTCTCTCTCAATTCATTCCACATATTATACGTCTCTCAATCACAGTCTTCTAATATACAAACCACAATACTTTACTCACTGATATTCTTGATGTACCACCTAAGTATGTATTTAATTAGGTAACCACCATACAGGCTATAATACTTTCATTGTGTAGGTTCGAAGCGATCTAAGACACCTTAGCTTCCACTTCACACCAAATCAGATCGTGATTACGTCAGCCCTGTATTTAGTTATATAACAATCCCCAATATAACAATATACAAGAGTCCCCCCCAATTCTATGTCTCTAACCTCCCGTTGTTTTATCACCTAACTATAGATTCCCAACCTTTAACCACGACTCTATACACCCGATAACCCTATGCCAGTTATTGTATTGATTTAGGCCTGTTAATTCGGATAAACTCACTATGACCAATCTGCAGACGATTATCAGGAGAGATGCAGGAAAGCTACCTCGTATATCTCTCTCCATGGCGAGTATTATAGGTTTGACTCCTGTAAGTGGCCCCCATTGCCTATATTAAATAGTGACGAACATATTGAATACATAAGGCATCCTCTTCAAACACTAATCCCCGTAGTTTGAATCTACCGCGCGCATTTTAATTTGAGGAGCCTTCATCATGAGCGCACGCGACCTCACTCATGGCTTCAGTCATTATGAATTGGGTTCTCACTACGAAAAAACTTCGTAAAAAATAAAAAGAAAAAGAAAATAAGAATAACTATCCAATAAGCTTTCCATCATATCGTGGATGTACTTGTGGATTTCTGACCAGACGCTGATTCAGGCGTCATTCCTCCTTCACTGACATATCAAGTAAACTAAAATCCTTAATACATCAACGAATGGGAAGGGGACGGTCGGGAGGGCCCCAGTCGTCAATGATTACGGGGCCACTACTAAATATTAGGTTTTCTTTATCTCCTTACAGGAGTCAAACCTATAATTTATTAGTGCCCCCTCCATCATTGACGAACATGCCTGATATCTAAGACTGGAGGGGGACATTCGTAATCATATCATAACTCTAGAAAAGCAGATAATAAAAACAACCACATAGTATTCTTACTTTTGAAAAATGTATTTAATACGGCGTAGGCCGGAAATATACAAGAAAAAGGGGTTCAGGCAGGTGCGTGCTTCAAAGAAGCCTGCCCGACAAAAAAAAGGGTACCGGTAACCCTGAAGATTCTGAACACAGATCTGTAGTTACAAAAGGCACCCCACTCAACGAGTGGTGACAAAAATAATAAGTTATAAGTTTATATGTGCACATCATAAACCCCAAAATACATGTGGAGATTAATTGCAAATGAACTCCATTGAACTAATATTACATTGCTTTCGCAGCTAAAACTACTATAACAACACCGTTTTTTGTACTAAACCTTGTACTAGCACAATTTCTCGCAGAGAAATTTTCATATCACATTTTAACCTTAAATTGTATCACCGCTCTCATACTCCGGCGGGGTCTAGGGTGTCCTATGTCAACTGACTGCACCCCCCCCCTGCTCAGTCGCCCCCCCTTGCCTTGTTCTTCTAGTAACTAAGTGTATATATAATATTAACCGGAGATGCCATCAGTATTGATACGACATAGCGGCACTATCCTTGTGTCGTATTGTGCCACGTGCATACCAACCAGGTTTCATCATCTTTTTAGGACGACGGCTATAATGTCGTCATTCATGCATGTATTCAATCTTTAGGTTAATTATCTTTTATCCGCCATTGTGTTCATCTCTTCCATTTACTTTTCCACAATTGTTAAACGTCTTCCAATCACCTCCTTCGTATCCACAATCCACACTACTCTATTTTGCTTCGTGACACTATGCTCAGTGGTACCCTGTTTTGGGTCATCCTGTCCGCTTATCCTTCACGCCCCGCTGCACACACCACCCTACCTGTTCGATCGTAGGGAAATGCCACCCCTATGTCCAGCGCATTAAGGGTCACTATCCTAGGTCACGAGCGGCGCGGCGCCTAGCCTCAAACCACCCCCTTTACAATTCACAACCCTCCCCCACCTCGCGTTTCCACTACCCCTCGTGTCCTACACCTCTTACCCGCCAGACTCTACCTACATGATGATGAACATGAATACACCTTAATTTAATACACCCATGCCCTGTCCCTAGGTTGAGCCAATGCCAACCAGTTCAGACAGGCATAAATCTATGTATGTTCTTCCATCCGAGAAGTAATATGTTAACCCCTGTCTTGCCAGACTAAGTTTCTGAAGACCAACCGCCCCCATATATCTATGTATGTTCTTCCATCCGAGAAGTAATTTGTTAACCACCTAAAATACCTTGTCTTGCCAGACTAAGTTTCTGAAGACCAACCGCCCCCATAAATCTATGTATGTTCTTCCATCCGAGAAGTAATATGTTAACCCCCATGTCATAATTGATAAGGAACTATGATACCCACGGGTACACCATTGTATATATAACCATTATTCCTGTCAGACCTAGACAGAGATAATGACTGAAGATATTAGCCACCATGCAGTAACTCTAATTCTTACCCCAACCAGAGATTGTATAGATAACCTTTTTTTACCATTGTCTCGACATATATCTACCATGAAACAATAACGAAGTACCCCTACGAACTGCCGCTTTCTTTGGTCTATATTTCATAGAAAACGCAATTCCCAGGGACAACTAGATCAGCAAGAAATCGTGTCAAATAATAGTGTCCATAACCCCTCGTATTGACGAGTAATAATACACCATGTTTTTCTCTACTTTTATCCACAGTCAAGCACACACCTACAGTTAACCTCCTCTTCCCCACAGCCCACAGTCCACATGATTCTATCCTTTCCCGACTCATATACCACCCCATATTGCTCATCCCCCGGTAGCGTTTGGCTAACATACTTTCCCTGTCATTAACCCCCAGGCTACGATACCAACTGTAGTCTAATGCCACCCCTACGCCCAGAGACCTTAGGGTCAAACTTCCACGTAGTCCCCCTTAACCCTCTCCCTCTCGTTAACCCCCCACGCTCCTCCACTCCCTCCTAACCTAGCCTCTCCACCACACCCCCTGAATATCCTTAACTTTTCCGTTACTAACATTCTCAAACCTTTTGTATATATACTCCTATCCAGCCTACCTTCCCCCAGTAGGAAGGAACACCATTAGAACTTTACTAACCCTTTGCATGCCATCTATTCCCTCACAACCCATTCACAACCCTGTACCAAATGATCGTCAGTGCGAGGCTAGCCGCCTCGCCAGTGACTGCCATACTTCCAGATAAATGTGGCAGAGTTAGCAACCCAGTTTCCCCCACATCCAACAAACCATGCAATTAACAACCCAACCAATTTAACCAGCTGGTCAAGGCACCTTCGGTTTTAGTATTACGAACACCCACATCTGTCTCATAAACAGAGGGTTATTACAAACACTTGTAATATGGCAAGCCCCCAACCACAGCCGCCCGGACGACCATCACAGAGAGAGGACGCGCACCTCCCCCTTTTTACCCACCCGAGGAGGGAGACCCCCACCCCTGCGGAGGTATACCTGACCCCTGTTTTGAATTCCGGGTCATTGCCAGGTAGCACAGGAATTCTTCCTATCAATGAACTAACCATGTATGACTAACACCTTTACTAACCTCCATTAACCCACAATAACCCATTAACCTTTCTTGCATACTCTGATAACCAAATTAGCACCTCAGCTATACCATAGAATGAAGATTGAACAATCTAAGAGAGACGCTCCTATCACAGCTGTCCCAATCCTCCTTGTAAAGTAGATCCAGTCTCTCTCCCCTAAATACTTCCAGTCTAGCCAAAATAGTACCTCTTACTAAGGCTCAGTTATATTCCATTATGAAGGCTCCATATAGCCATGTGCCACAACAGTAATCACCACCTTACCTAGTTCCCGTATCAATTGAGAGCTCAAATAAGTCCATCAAAACTCGAGATCCCTATGGCCTACAGGGTCCAAAACCGCCCCTATAAATCAAGCTCCAGCCCCCAGTAAAATCAGTTGAAAGCTAGACACCAACCAGGGTTGGTCACCAGAGTTGACCTCGAGCTCTATCATTGTTGGTTGCTGAGAATTGAGTTCCAGAGCCGGCAGACTCCGTGGCAGATTTGGATAGAAGGACCTGCCCACGTACTTGAGAACTTCCTACATATGGACCACCTGGACGGCCGCGGAACCAGTCGTTAGCCCCCAACATCACGGACGCAAGATAACCAGGACCAGACCAATCAAATACTACCCAAGATTCACTCTATTAGTGCTACAGTGTTACAGTACTATTTAGAGACTCACTTATTAATATTTCTACGAAGTGGCTATATCTTTGCCCCAGTATAATTCATAAATTATATAGCCATTCCATTAGGAAGTGTTAAGCGTATCAGTGTTTATTAATTAACAGGCGATATTAACTCTCGTAATTACCCATATATCCAGATATTATTACATAGAAGTGAAACCCTAGTGATATCTAATGTTCGCCCACTGATTTGCGTTCTACGTATTTCTGCTATAAGAATATAAAACTTAGATCAGTACCCCCTGAGGTTACTAGAATTCCTGTGCTCTAAAATACGCGTGTCTAATCTAGTCTGTGAACTACTACTTGTGCACCAGAGCTACCAGTAATAAATCTAACAGTGAATTTGAATCTATAAGTAACATTGATGGTCTCCAGTATAATAACTTGTGAATAAAGCCAGTGATCATAAGATTAATACCTGAACGTTGGAAGTGGGAGACTAGGCTCCATCCAGATCCACTTATGCTAGTGTTGTTCAATTCTATCATTTGTCTTGTATGAGTATTCAGAAGTGTGCAAATCAATAAACGTGATCGTGTGTCTTGTTACCATGTGTTTTTTTTGTGTTTTCTATTCCTCATACCTTGTTTTGTGCATGCAGCCTTCTATACCCAGTCAGTTAGAACTCACATTACCCAAGTTAATCCTGTAGAAAAGCAGGGCATAACATATACCAAATTGTTTCCATACACGGAGATTGGTAGTTCCTAAATCGTGCACTATTGCAACAACTGGGTAGCCTGGTAACTCTATTCTCTCTATCAAATATGTCAATATATTTTGCACGTTTGATTGATCAAAGTCAAAATATATTGGCTGTTTCCACTTACCTACAAGGCCTCTCAACATAACTACCTGGACACTTTTGTGTGGTTTATACAGTGTGTCTGTACCTTTGTCGTAGCTCCATTGTTTTGCAATACTCATCTCATCGAAAGATATGACTGCCAGCTTTTCTACCGAATCTAAAGTTTCAGACTTGAACTTCATAAGTGACAAGACAGGTGATAAAAGACCAGGTTCACATAACACATGTTTTGCTGTCTTTTAATGTGCTCACAGATGGCAAAGGAAAACCTTTGACATATTTTAGATATTTGTAACACTTTAGACTCAAGCTCCGTAGTGTCATTGCAGATGATATATCCTATTCTGGCCAAAACTTAGCGTTTTTCTTTTTACTGATGAGAATATCTATCTGTGTTTTAGTGAACAAAAGTTGTAGTGCATCATCGACTTTCTGTTGCACTTCGTGTATGACCTGATTTTCTTCCTCAGTATTTTTCTGTTTCAAGGACAGTATTGATCACGCCAAAGCTCTACCTCTTTTTCCAACTTCTGTATTTTCTTATGCAATTCATCATGAATAACTTTACAATCTCTACAGGATCTCTTGCCATCTTGCAGGACAATAGACTCGCCACGTCCTACATTATAGTTGGATTTTTGACTATCTACAGTGTTTCTGTATATCACTGTCTCTACCTCTAAGCTTGGGCTATAATTACTCGGCTTAAGATATCGATCATGTAGCATTTCTTCTGCAGTTCTCTTTAATCCAAGAGTTGCTGCTCTCCCAGTTCTCCTGCTGGACATCTCTGTTGGACTGGCAACTGAAACAATGATACTGATATATATTATAAATTGTCTAACCACAATATCTATTCACAGTTGTAATTCAATAACACCCTTAAACATAATATATATATATATATTTCTAATCTCTCAGTGGGGTTCGAACCGCCGACCGTCAGGACGATAGCCGACGCTTTAATTAACTACACCACGGCAGTGGTGTAAATCGTCGGCTATCGTCCTGATGGTTGGGGGTTCGAACCCCACTGAGAGATTAGAAACATTTAGTGGCTCACGTGTATTTGTTATATATACTCTCTCTCTCTCTATATATATATATACATATATATATATATATATATATATATATATATATATATATATATATATATATATATATATATATATATATATATATATATATATACTGTATAATTACTAAAATACCACAGGAACGAAAAACCTGAGAGTGAAACTCCCATCCCCAACGAGATCCCAGCCCCCTTTTCCATTCCCGATTTGGTCTCTCTCTCTCTCTCTCAATTCATTCCACATATTATACGTCTCTCAATCACAGTCTTCTAATATACAAACCACAATACTTTACTCACTGATATTCTTGATGTACCACCTAAGTATGTATTTAATTATGTAACCACCATACAGGCTATAATACTTTCATTGTGTAGGTTCGAGGCGATCTAAGACACCTTAGCTTCCATTTCACACCAAATCAGATCGTGATTACGTCAGCCCTGTATTTAGTTATATAACAATCATAGTCCCCCCAATTATAGCAATTCTATGTCTCTAACCTCCCATTGTTTTATCCACTAACTATATATTCCCAACCTTTAACCACGACTCTATACACCCGATAACCCTATGCCAGTTATTGTATTGATTTAGGCCTGTTAATTCGGATAAACTCACTATGACCAATCTGCAGACGATGATCAGGAGAGATGCAGGAAAGCTACCTCGTATCTCCCTTCCCATGACGAGTATAGATATATGTACCCCCGTGCCCAGTCGCCCCCCTTGCCTTGTTCTTCTAGTAACTAAGTGTATATATAATATTAACAGGAGTATGCCACCAGTATTGATACGACATAGCGGCACTGTCCTTGTGTCGTATTGTGCCACGTGCATACCAACCCGGTTTCATCATCTTATTAGGACGACGGCTATAATGTCGTCATCCATGCATGTATTCAATCCTTAGGTTAATTATCTTTTATCCGCCATTGTGTTCATCTCTTCCATTTACTTTTCCACAATTGTTATACGTCTTCCAATCACCTCCTTCGTATCCACAATCCACACTACTCTATTTTGCTTCGTGACCCTATGCTCAGTGGTACCCTGTTTTGGGTCATCCTGTCCGCTTATCCTTCACGCCCCGCTGCACACACCACCCTACCTGTTCGATCGTAGGGAAATGCCACCCCTATATCCAGCGCATTAAGGGTCACTATCCTAGGTCACGAGCGGCGTGGCGCCTAGCCTCAAACCACCCCCTTTACAATTCACAACCCTCCCCCACCTCGCGTATCCACTACCCCTCGTGTCCTACACCTCTTACACGCCAGACTCTACCTACATGATGATTAACATGAATACACCTTAATTTAATACACCCATGCCCTGTCCCTAGGTTGAGCCAATGCCAACCAGTTCAGACAGGCAAAAATCTATGTATGTTCTTCCATCCGAGAAGTAATATGTTAACCCCCTAAAAATACCTTGTCTTGCCAGACTAAGTTTCTGAAGACCAACCGCCCCCATAAATCTATGTATGTTCTTCCATCCGAGAAGTAATATGTTAAAACCCCATGTCCTAATTGATAAGAAACTATGATAGCCACGGGTACACCAGTGTATATATAACCATTATTCCTGTAAGACCTAGACAGAAATGACTGAAGATGTTAGCCACCATGCAGTAACTCTAATTCTTACCCCAACCAGAGATTGTATACACAACCCTCTTTTACCATTGTCTTGACGCATTTTCACCACGAAACAATACCGAAGCTACCCCTACGAACTGCCGCTTTCTTTGGTGTATATGTCATAGAAAACGCAGTTCCCAGGAACAACTAGGTCAGCAAGAAATAGTGTCAGATTAACAGTGTCCATAACCATCGTATTGACAAGTAATAATGCACCATGTTTTTCTCTACTTTTATCCACAGTCAAGCACACACCTACAGTTAACCTCCTCTTCCCCACAG